>JAKKIK010001523.1:0-15814 GCA_024500135.1 Heterodera carotae | reverse complement strand
TCCGATTGTCCACTGGCCGATTGTCCACCTCTGTCCGATTGTCCTCACTGTCCGATTGTCCACTGTCCGATTGTCCACTGGCCGATTGTCCACTGGCCGATTGTCCACTGTCCAATTGTCCAGTCACCACAGATACTACTTATCATCATCAAAACTCAGCAATAAAAATAAAACTCAGTAAAAAAATTAAAAATTAAATTCCATAATCCCACAGAAATTGCAAAAACTTAACAAATTATCATAGAGATGAATAATCTTCAATTCCAATTAAAATTAACCTCCAAAAATTGTAAACTTTGAATTTAAAATTCAATGAAACCCAAAGTTAAAAAAGCAAAAATATAAATTATAAAATAAAAAAAAACAATATATTTATTGATTATCACAAGCTAAAAAGACAAATAATTAGTTTTTGATAAATGACTAATATGAAAAAAAGTTATTATTAGGGCTGGAATTTTTAGGCAAAAAAAATCGCAAAATAGGCACCTAAAAAGGCATTAAAAAATCGCAAAATAGGCATTAAAAAGGCACAAAAATCCTCAAAAAGGCACAAAAATAGGCAATAAAATTTTTAAACACGAATTTTTTCAAGACTTTTTAAAGACACAAATTTTTTAAATCAACAAAAAATTCTTGGGAATCAAAAGGAGTTTTAATTTTATAAAAAACTAATTTTAGCGACACGTTTTTTGAACTTTTGATTTGCAAAAAATCGATTTTCACTAGCGTACTTTTTGAATTTTGGGCAAGAAAAATCGGTTTCTAAGGGGTGCTTTTTTAAAAATCGAAAAGTCGACTATAAGGGTGCATTTTGCCAACTTTCCAACAAATTCAATAGAAAAATTCACAAAAACGCTAAAAAAGGCATGAAAGAGGCACCAAAAATGCCGAAATAGGCACAAAAATAGGCGCCTAGGCATTAAGCACAAAAAGTCTAAAATAGGCATTTGCCTAAAAATACCAGCCCTTTTTATTATTTTTATAGAAAAACAAAAATTAAAAAATGTTGGAATCCTGAATTCATTTTATTTGTGAGAAGGTTGAGGGCTCGCTCTAACCACCAAACTTAGTGTGGACAAAAAAATATGTCTTGTAGGCCGATAAAAAGAAACCAATAGTTTCGTAAAATGACTATTAAAAAAAGTATTAACAAAATGCGGAATAATAATGTAAAAAGAAAGTTATAAAAAAGATTTTGTGATGTTTTATTAAATGTTCGGCAAACTTTTTTCAATAAAAAGTTGGGCAGGAAGCCCAATTATTAGTACAAAAAATCGTTTAGCAACAATCATAAAAATGAAGGTCTCGAAAAAATGATTTTACTAATCAGGGAAGTTTTTGCACCTTTGATAAAGATAAGGAAATAATATTTAAAGAAAAATTATATGCATATTTTAGTTGCTAAAATACCTATAATAATTAGAAATGATTTATAGATTTGATATAAGTGAGGACATAGAATAACCAAATTATTAAAAGCTAACATTAAAAAAAAATATATAAATTCACCTATTGTAATTAAGAAAAGGCAAAAAAATTCAATATAGAATCTAATAAGCTTAAAAAATAAACTGAATGAAAAATAAAATTACACATAATTATACCAAACATAATAAATAGGGCTGCCAAAAAAAGGCATATGCCTTTTTTTTTGCGCACTAGTTTCGACCTATTAAGCAGAAATAACACATTTTCCACTTGGTTGAAGCTTCTATGTTGAGTTTTATTATGCCTTTTTTTGCCTTTTTTGCGATTTTCATGGCTTAATGCCTATCCATGCCTTTTTTGACATTTGATGCCTTTTTCATGCCTTTTTTGGCATTTTTTGTGATTTTTTGTCTTGAATTTAGTTGAAAACTAGCAAAATGCACCAATAAGGATCGACTTTTTGGTTTTTTAAAAAAGCACCCCTTTAAAACCGATTTTTCTGCCAGGAAATTCACAAAGTACACCAGCAAAAGTCGATTTTTTGCTATCAAAATTCAAAAAATGTGCCTCTAAATTGTTAAAAGTTAAAAATCCTTTTGATTTCAAAGAATTTTTGTTGACTTAAAAAACTTTTGGCTTTAAAAATTCTTGAAAAAAATCGTATTTAAAAAATTTTAATGCCTATTTTGGTGCCTTTTTGGACATTTGGTGACTTTTTTCGTGCCTTTTTTGAATTTTTTGATGCCTTTTTAAGAGGCCTTTTTCGCATCTTTTTTGTGCCTTTTTTTGGCAGCCCTAATAATAAATTAGAACATTGCACTCTATCTGTACATAGAAATAAATACATTTTCTAATTGACAAACGTAAATTATCAATGTCAAACTAAAATATAACACATATCCGGAAGAAAGCAGTCTTTAAAAAACGCTGTATTCCGCAATATCATTAGTGCTTGACGAATATATCCCCCATTCTATTTCTTAATTAAAAAAAAACAAAATTGATTTTATTTTCATTGAAAATTTCAACTGAATATAATTCACTTTAAGTGACTTTAAATATTTTACCATAAATGTCAAATTAAATGGTGAGATTGTAGGGTTTTCCATCGCACATTTCTCTGTCTCTTTTTTTTTGTCAAATGTCATCATGCGATCACTTTTACTCTATTTTTTATACTAACATTATTCTGGCTATTAAAAAAAATTACACCCAAATTAAAGGTTCTTCAAGCAAAACTAATTCTAATTTTGAAAAGTTTAATATTTTATTGTTATCCCCCACTCATCAGTCTTTAATAACGGATATTTCTCACATAATATCTGTTATTTTCCTCGTCCTTCATCCATATAACAAAATATACATATGAAGCTTCTTCCAGCTCATCTTACAAACGATTATAAGTTAATTTAATATTTCAGTAAAGGAATAGGTAAAAACTCATCAATAATAATTAAAAAATAAAAGCCCTTTTATAAGATTTTTTAAAAAAATAATTTGAATATAATATATACTATAATGCAATCTACTGCTAATGGTTTTCTTTGCCGAATTTGGGTAACTTGGGCGCGACTTCGCAAAAAAATGATTCAAATAATGTAAATATTTTAAAACTAATAAAAAGCAAAAAGTATAAATTAATAACAGAACGATCCGCGGTTTTGTTTGTGGCGCTGTTTAATCCGAGTGTGCCGCCACCAGAGAACCTACGGCCTCCGGTCACAGAATGATCTCATGAGATGAGGGGACGAGATCGGATTCACTGTTAATAAATTATTGTTGATTGATACCAATATTTCACAATTTTAAGCCGTGCCATCCGGTACGGGAAGAGTTTGCACAAGCGGTGTCTTGAAATTGCGCTAAAGTAAATGTAGAGCTAAAAATAAATACTATACATGAAATCCGAATAAGCAAAAAATTTCCTATACGAGAATATCACTGTGCTCTCGACTACGTACTTTTTTAAATTTTCAATTAAAAATTAATAAAAAATTTATAAATAGCAAAAATCAGCTTCAGTACAGCAAGAAAATATAATTACATAAAAAAATAAAAGTATCAATATCATTTAATGTCCAACTTGGAAGGGGGACTACGCCTAAAAGGCTGAACATTGACAGCTCACCTTCGATTCATCTTGATAATAAGAATCGAGCAGAGAAGTCTTATGTGATCGAATTCTTCAACCATTTTTTGAAAGTTTCTAATGATATCAGAGTTAAATGTTTGTTGTTTTAGGCTGAAACAAACAAAATTAAAAAATATTGCAAATTACAATAATGAAATTAACCCAAATTTAGTATTTTATTAAATGTAGATGAAATTTTATAGAATTAAAATTGCAAGGCGGTTTAGCACCACTGTTTCGCGGAAAAAAGAAAAAGTTAAAAAACAATTTATTGTAAGTTTAAAAATGTCCGTCTTCTGCGCGGTAACTGAATACGTTTTTTTATCCCTTATTTCTGATTTGTTTGGTGAAAAAAGAAATAAAGTTGCAAATAAATTCAGTATCATTTATTATCAGTGTTCTAATGCAGTTTTTATCAATTAAAAATAAAATAAAAATGGAAGGTTTTAATATATAAAATTTTTCCTTTTTTCATAACGGATTGTAGTTTATAAATCTTTATATTATTTATTTTAGTTAAATTTTCCCAACCAGAAAAATTTAATAAAAACAAGAAAATGCGGACTTAAAAAATTGATAATCAGATTTGCTGGTTTTTCGAAGATAAAATTCAATTATCGTTGTTTGGCCAGTGCCTAAATGATGTATCTACTTTACTCTATTCTTGGTATGTTGCAAAGCAATTGATTAACATAAATATAGAAAAATATTGTTTATATAAGTTTCAAATCAAAGACCAATGTTGGCCAAAATATAAAAGAAAATAAAAGCAAGGTTATATATCTCACATTTGAAAATTTAATAAAGAAAGAAAATAAGAAAAATAATTAGTTTTTATAATGTCAAAAATATCTTGTCATATATTTAATCCCAAAACAAAAAATTTGCTGAAAAAACAGCAGTTGACAAACTCATTTTGTTTGCCATTTAAATAAAAAAGAATAAATCAAACATTTTATTACAGAAACAAATTGGACGAAAATAGCGTGTTGATCAAATATTTAAATAATTATGCAAAATTTTAGCTGCAAACGAAATTCTGCCAAAAATTTTAATTGAAAAATTCGTATATTAATGAAAAGAAACCATAGTTTATTTAAAAATGGTTAAGATGTTTGTTAATATCAACTTAATAAGAAATAAGACAAGATAGAAACAAAAAATATCTAAAGAATTATTAAGAAAAAAAAAACTGACACGCCGGAATCGGCTACAGTTCCGATGGGGAGATAATTGGTAAAAGAATACAAGATGAGTTTTTTGCCTTATAATTCAATTATGTTTTTTAATTACGCCATATTTCTATGAAGGACTGGAGCAATATGGAGGTCCAGATGTTTTAAAAACGTTGACCTATTCATGAGGCGATAAAGTGAGCAACTCGAAAGTTGTACTTAAGAAATTTCAAATTGAATCAACGAAAATAAATTATTAAAAACAAAAAATAAAATAACTTAAATTTCACAAAAATAAAAGTCAATTAAGCCGATTTTGATCATAAATTCACGATTGAGTTAATCTTTAAAATTTTGATTTAAGCAGATAACTAAATTTAAGAGAACAAAAAAAATAAAATAATGCAATTTTAATTAGATTATGTAAGGTTGATGAATAATCACGATTCGGCAATAGTGAGAACGACGCGATCGGATTTCAATGTGCTGCACGGAAAATCGAAACTTAAAGTATAATAAAAATAATTAAAATTAATTAAAATAAATCGATATAAATCATCCTATGTACTAATCTATTAGAATGGCAAGCCGCGTAGTTTTATATTGTCCGGGCGCTCTTTGAGTCTCCTTTATTTTATAAATAATTTTTACAAATTTATCGTCATTTAAATCAACTAAAATTTTAAATTTTTGCAGGCGGTAAGAATGCTACCGGAATTCATCAAAGAAGAAGCGATTATACTAGATGAATAAAAAAATAAAAATAAATAAACCGAAATAATATAAATAACTTAAGTATCAATTTAAATGAAAATAAAACTGAAATATAATAAAATTAAATTGAAATATAATAAATAAAATATAAATCAAATTGCAATATAAATATAGCCAACAAATATAATAAATTAAATGAATAAATCGAATATGATAATTAACATAAAAAAAGCAAGAGACCAGACATGGGCTTTTTTATACGCAATCGTGAGACCTCATATAGGCAATAATAGTTTCTCTTTCTCTGAAGCATTTTTATGCCTAATCAATAGAAACGGATTTTTATATGCTAAAAATCCTAAAGTATGCAATAAAATATGTGCTAAAAAATGCTGAAATATGTGCTAAAAACCACAAAAAATGCCATTCGGGGGTAAAACGCATTCAATTGTCGGCCAAAATTTGGACTAGAGGAATTAAAATTTTTAGATAAAGATGAATAAGTTCCTTCAGGGAACTTAGAAATCAAAGTACGAATTAATGCAGCGTTTGATTTTTTTAATTTGTCATTCAAATTACTAAAGAAATTTATTTTTGAAAAAGGATAATTTTAGTGGTTATTTTTAGATTTTTTTGCATTTTGCTAGAAAAATGCCAAATTAGGGGTGCATTTTCATATTTTATTGCATTTTTTACGATTTTTCTCATAAATGCCAAAATATGTGCTAAAAAATCCAAAATAGCCCAAATATGTGTGTTTTTATGTGCCAAAACGCCAAAATATATGTTTTTATAAGTCGTTCTAATTCAAAAATCGTTCGGAAAATATGCTGTTTTTGGGCTTCTTCGCCATAACTAAGCCGCAAAAAAGTATGTAAAAACATAAAAATCCGGTCTCTACTAATCAGTGGAAAATGATGCCACTGCCGCCGAAGAGAGGGCATTATTATTCCTAGAAACTGTAAAATTTTATGCAAATTTCTTGTAAATTAAATCAATTTTTAGCCAACTACCTATTGAAAATAAATCTTAATAATAATACAAATTTATAATGAAAATAAAGCAAATAAAACTGTAAATTTAAAACAATCTAAAAATAACTGTTTTTTTTAAATAAGATAATACGAATTATTAAAAACTAATTTGAAATAAATGCAACAGATTTCTGAGCGTAACAAACTGAATTATCAAGTCGCCTAATGAACTTGCCGAGGGGTTATAGCAAGATGACGAATTTAACACAAAGGGTACGGGGATTCTATTAATTTAATCCTAAAGATAGAAAATGTGGCAAACTCGTGTATGTATACAAATTTTGGTAAAAATCATTTTTTTATAATAAATTTTGAATTAATAAATACAGTACAAATTTTTATTAGCATTATGATAACCTTCTTTACTTATAATGTAAATAATAATTGTTTTTTTTTTGTTGCTTATTACGACATTTTGTACCCTTTAATTTAATCTGTTACTATTAGGGAGTGTAAAATATGCTTAATAAATTAGAAAATATCCGCGTAAAATATGCATAAAAAATCTCAAAATAGGCACCAATATGCAAAAAATTCCCGCAATATGCATAAATATGCAAAAAAATTCAAAATTTAGGGGTACAAATTTCGAAATTTTCTATTCTCGTATCAATTTTGTTTTCAATTTTCTTACCAAAAATACATATTAAATTTTTTAAATTTTAATTGTGTGCCAAGAAGTATTTTTTAGTGGAGAAAATTCTGAATTTTGAATAAAAAAAATCGATTTTAGAAGTCCATTAAAAAAAATAAGAATTAATTCACGGGGATGGTGTATTTTTCGTTTTTATGCATTTTTCTTATAATTTAAAAAAAAATCACAAGATATTCACATAAAATATGCACATAACGTCAAAATATGCATTTTTTCGAGAGGTTATTTCAATAAAATTCAATATAATTTCTAATATGATTGTTGAATAATTCACGGAGCTGGACTCGAATTAAATTGAAATTAGTTTTATCTAATTTTAATGCCATATTTTGATTAAATTTCCAAAAACCTATACGTATACTTTCATTATTTTTTGACAATTAAAGAAAAACTTATGGATATTGTAATAATGTTCGAGATAGAAGATGTCAAAATTATCATCTTATTTTTCGGAATTCCCAAACTCAAATTTTGGGTTGCAAAAAATAATTTAGATTGCCCTTAGTTTAATAAACAATTATCATCAAGGCAATAAGTTGTTTTTTAATTTCATAGAAAAATGATTTAAACCATAAGATTTAGAAAATCATTGCTAAACTTTACTGCAGCGTGTCGAAGATTTTAAATACATATTGTTGCATAAAATAAAAATAAAGCCACTTATTTGATTGGGTTGTTATTTATAAATATGTTAAACATAACCTTTTAATAGCAATTAAAATATTTGCAACAAACCAAGTTTTATGCCATGGCTTTGTAAACTTTTCGTGATCAAGTAACATTTAAATAATTTTCTAACTATTTCAAGGTTCATTGGGAAATTTTTTTTATTGTTAGAAATTCTAATTCTATTCTAGCAATGGTTTTAGTTGTATTTTGAAAAAAAACCACTTGATTTTAATATATGTCTTAATACTTGTAATTTACCTCTTTTAAATTTGGTTCAAACAACCATTTATTAGGAGACAGTTAATTTTAAGTTGTTGAGATACAAAATATGTTTAAAAATATTATATGCATACATAAAAACTCATTCTATGATGCAATTTAATATCACGATAGATTTTTTGTGTGTGCCGGAATACAACGATTTCCATTTTGTAGAAGAAATCGGGTCTACATTTATTTCTACTTTACACTTTTTAACCTATATTTATATCGTTTTCAATTTATTTTACTTTGGAAATTTTATTTAGATGGTAATTTTAAATTACTTAGATACGCTGAAGTTTCATGTGAGTTTAGTATTTTATAACTATATACTATATCTTATCTATTTTAACAATTTTTATAGGTGATTTGAAAAGTTAATCATTATTTTTATGTTTTTAATAATTTATTTGTATCCCGTTCATCATTTTTTTTACATAATCTTTAATTTTATAAGTTTTATTTTCTGATTTTGAAATTTGGTATTCATTAATCCTTTTTTTTTACTATACTTTTTAACTATATTTAGTCTAATTGCTTATTAAACTATAAAGTCTTAGTTTTTTCTACTGTTTCCAAGTTAATGTGATCTTTTTTATTGTAAGTTTAAATTTTACATAAAATATTAAACTATCTAATAAATTTATTTTGAAAAACTAAATTGTTGGATTTATTAGTGAGAGATTCTGCTTGTGATTGTCATGGCAACTGTGGTCTTTCTTGTCCGGCCTTATCCTGTTTGAGTTTTTAAAACTTTTATTTTATTCTTTTTTGCATAGAATTTGTCTATGGAAAGTAAGAATTAAATATATTAATTTAAAAATATAGACCTTTAGTTTCGAATATTACAAAAAAAAAGATTAATAATTGACCTTCGAATTCCTCTGAAGTTTATTATCCTGCGTGCCCAAGAATCCTTTTCTTTTTGCGAGCAAAGTAATGATATATAGAATTTTTAAACATAGAATATAATGCATGAATAAGATTTTATAATGACTTGGTTTTTATCATTAATTTAAGTTTATTCTTTTTATTATTTAAATAGTGGAATAATTTTGCTATAATTCATTGATCATACACTTCCTACACTTGTACGATTTATTGCACTTGATGAGAGAATATTAATTAATTTATTTTGAATAGCCTGTAACTCATTTGTAGAATTCGAACATTGTATCCATGAATACATGCTTAAAATTATACGCAGACATTTTTATTTATTTTTCAAAATTTATATTAGGTTTTGAATTTAATTTTGTTTATTTTAAAAAGGTTTTCTTCAAGTTTATTTTTATTAGGAAGATATCATTTTTGTTCATTATCTAATATTAAATTTTAATTAAATTCGATTATTTATTTAAATTCTTTTTATACTTTTAGTGTAAATAAATAAAATTTTGGTTTTCCGATTTCTATATATAAATTATGTATTATGAGAATTTTGCTATCCTTATTTTTTAACAATAGATGAATTTTTTTCTTATTATTTGTAAAGGTAGAATAATTAGAAATTGTAGACTCGTACTTTTGAAACCTCAAACCCAAAGTTGGGTAATTAGACCCAATTTTACATTTAATTCAAATTATTTTTTTTTTCATTTTTGGGGTGAAAATTGCTTCCATAAAATTTAAATATATTTTTAGTTTGTGGTCATCATTGCGATCTTTTTTCGCTTTACGAAGGCAAGGCATCTTTTCATTGCTTAATAATTGCTTATATTTGTAGTAACATTTTTAAATGTTGTTCTTCTATTTTAACAATTTTATTAACAGGCACGGGTTAGCTTTGATTCAAAGATTAAAATGTATTTCTTTAAATTTTATTTACCACTTAACTCAGTTGCTATTAATTTGTTTTATATTTCCTTTGCTTTTTATACACAAATAAGTTGTAATTACAATTTAAAATTTGCTAGTTTTATTTCTGATCAGTTATTAGATACTACCTCGATTTTGAATTCTATTTTATATTTATAATGTTTGCATAATTTGACATTGATTTGCTGTTATTCGTAAGTTTGAATATTCGAGATCTAATTAAACTAGCCTTGTTGATTTTACTAGAAATGATTTAGCTCATTACTGTCTTAATTCCTGTTTGTCATAATTTTTTTCAGTTTTAAACGCTTTTTTTTGTAAAAATCTTTCAAAATATATATTTTTATCTTTTTTTAAAGGAATGTCATTGTTTTTTACTTCTCAAATTTTCAGTCTCGCTTTTTTGCTGGAGAAGGTATAAATAATTCTTTAGTGACAGCTGCCATATATAAGAATTGCGACCTCGTGTTGTTTTTAACTTTAAATTACTGTTTTAGTTTTTAGTGCTTTTATATTGTTGTAGTTTTGCTTTTTTGTCATGGTTTTTGCTTTAATGTATTTTTTCATGAGAAAATAAATCTTTTAAAATGATTTAACTTTTTGTTAATTATTATTGTTATTTAGTTTTCTATTTGTTTGAGTATTATTTTTAATAATTTTTGATGACTTTTAATATTTGATATATCATTTTTTTGATGTATATGTACAAAAAATAAACGTGAAATCATGCCATCCACAATTTTTTATTGAAAACAGCCTTTATATTTAATTTAGGTAATAATTATATTTTTCAAATAACCTTTGAATGAAACAATAAAAAATTGTAGTTTTTTCTTATTTTGCAACTTTACATATAAGTTTTTAATGAATTTTTATGTAAGCAAAATTTTTTTTATTTTTTCGGTAACTCTCGTTATTCTTTGATTTATTTAATGTACTTTGCTTGCATACAAAAAAGATGCACTTCAAAGGAGAGGTGATCGACTGCTAAGGTTGATCTCACTTTTATATTAATTGTATCTGTGAGGAGATACTTCTAGAGATCAAGGAAAAATGTCCACAATACGCTTTTTGTCATAAAATTCCTTGAACATTCTTTTTAGTGTGCTTTGGTAAGTCGATTCCGAGACCAGTTACCGACCTGCTTATGATATTATTACTGATTTCTTGTTGGTTTTTCATTATATTTAAAGTCGCAATGGCTAAAAAAAAATTATTTTTTATCTTTCCAATAAGTTACAAATACATAAATTAAAATTTTTTTGATTTTTTAATCGCTGAATTCTGAGCTAATAATTAATCAGTGAAAGAATAACATTCTTGCTTTGCTACGGTTTGATTTGACACATGGAAATACCCTGAGAATTAAATATGGATTAGGAAATAATTGTTAAAATTTTATATAAAATAATTCGCATATTATAATTGCTCTCAATTTTTATAATTTTTTATTTACCGGATTAGCTATAGTATTACTTGATTCAAATTTAAATGCTTAAATCATTAATATTATATTTAGCGTATATCCGCTTCTTATCGTTCACTACTGGCTGTATTTCTCGGTCTTCGCAGCCCGCTGTTGTTGTTCATAATAAGGTATCAATATCTTTCCATTTGTTTTTATTTTAAATTTTCCAAGCTTTATTTTATAATATTATTTTATAAGATTCATTCATTTTATCACAAATCAATTATTACTGCATCTTATTTAATTTAAAAAGTGGGAATTTTTAATAATAGTTTTGACTGGTTATGATTCTGCATGTTTCTAAAAAAACGAGTTCTAATCTAGCGTAAAGGTTAAAAAATTTAGTATAAATATTTTAAAAATATTAATTTTTTATATATATATATAGATTTCGAAATTTAATAAAGGTAACTGTTATATTTTTCTGAAATTTATCTTCTATTTTTTGCGAACTTTGCATGTTTAACTTTTTTAGAAGTAGCAAAATGTATATTTAATTGACGACCTTCATAATCTATTGTTCTTTCTTTTTTGCAGGAAATTTGGCTTTTTTATAAATAATATTTAGTTGCATTTTAACTAAAAGTCACAATAATTTATTAACATTAATTAAGTTAGTAAATACGACGGCTGATTTTATATTTATGTTTATAAAAATGATTGTTTATAGTTAGTTAGGTTGTGGGCTAAATTCAATTGTATTCCCGGTTGTTCATTGGGAAGTCAGTTAGAAGGTCTTGGTTCTTTCAAATATATGTTGAACCAGAAGTATCTGCTTGTTTCAAATTTAATGCAGGCACATTCTCTCATATAATTGTAAGCTTAAATTTGAAATTTTTTTATTATTCGTAACATTCTCCTGTTAAAGTTTAAAAGTCTAAATTTTGTTTATCTAAATATAGATTTTACCATTTGAATCGTCTTTTATTTTATTTACTTGCATATTTATCGTTTTGCATTGGGCAAAATGCTTAATCACAATTAGTTTCAATTATTTTTAGTTTATTAGATTTAAATTTTTTTACCAATCGGGACCGTCTCTCGTCTACAATGGACGGTGTCTGTGAGTGTTATTGGCAGGGTTGAGTGTCAAGTTACATTTTTGCGCCGGATTTGATCAACTTTAGAGCCGGAAGGATATACATAAGTGAAATAATAAATTTAAGTTTCCAGTTCAAAAATTTTGATTTTTACACATCAAAACTCAGCAACAAATGAGAAACTCAGCGCTATTTTTTTACGGAAAATAATAAAAAAGAGTTTCAAATAATTTTTAAATAAATTTGCAACAAATCATGAGAAATATCAGAAAAACAAAATTTGGATCACATTAACGCACTTTTGAAACTAAAATCTCACGAAAGTTTATAATCAAACTTACTTGGAAATTTAATTTTTAGAGATAACTCAATATTAATTAAACATTTTTTGGTTTTGTCATAAATATATCAGAAAATTTACCAAATCAAAGATGTTTTAGCGAAAAATATAATTTGATTTAATAAAAAATATTAAAATCGAAATATTAAAAAATAAAAAGTTCTTATTATTTTTCAACTCCTGTTAATTGATTTCGCTCTTAAATTATTTGTCAGCAGCTATTCAAATCAAACCTATGTAATGCATTATTTTTATAACAAAGTTTTTTTTATAATATCGGCGGACCATAAAAATAAAACTTGCCAATCAAATAAATTCTATTGTTAATAGCTATTTTATTAAAAACAACAACAAATTCAAAATCTGAGAATAAGGAACAAAGTTAAAACAAAGAAGACGGAAGCAAAACTTAAAATACTTGGCTCTAATTCCAACTTCAAAAAAAAAATAAAGAAACATTCCAGAAGATAAAATTGCTTTCCTGAAAAATGTATATTTTTCAGTTATTTATTAAACTATAGAAAAACTTTATATAAAATTTACAAGGAATTAATTATTTTAAAATCCTAATTCGCGCTTGTTAATAAAAAGAAAGTTTGGCTAAAAAACTTTATGATGTTGATATCAGAACATGTTGATACAAAATACAAAAATCACTAACTGTTTAGAGAGAAATTAAATAATAAATAAAGCAAAACTGAACTGTTATTATTTTTCTAAAAATTTAAAAAATATGCAAAAAATAACTTGGGGCTAAGATCAAAAATGAAAGCTTGGAAAATATGATAAATTGGTACGGTACAAAGATGATAATTATCGCCAGTGCAGAACCAATAAGCACACATAGTTTAGCCGAAAGATGGTCAACGACGATTAAAAAATAAACCAAAATACTTTATAAATAAGAAATATTCGTATGAAATTAATTATTAATTATTTATAAATATTCTAAATAGTCACAAGCTGAGTTCTGCTAATGATTTACAAGTTAAAACATATTTCATTAAAAGAACAAAATTTAATAATTAAAAAAATCTGCAAGATTATTTAGATCTGGCAGTAAATAAATTCATTACCAAAGTTACTTTATAGCAAATTCTGGTTTTAAAAAGAAAATTTGCCAATAAAATTTTTTAAATTAAAAATTCACCGTCGAATTTCATAAGTAAAAACATTAAATTTGAAGTCTTCGAATGATCATTAAAGTATATTTAAAAAAATATATTAATAACTTCACTAAAAGGCGAAAATATTACTTTGTTATGTTGCAATTATGGCGACACCCAAGAATTATTATTTCGGTAATGTCTTAGAAGCAAATATAAAAAAGTACAATTTTTACACAAAATCAGAAAAACTGAAACAAATACTTTGGTACACCCGTACAAGACCCTTCACGAGAATCACAAAAAGTGGTGCCCACAAAGCAAATGCGGCTCTGACCCATTAGATTGATTGGTATTGGCCAAGAGTTAATAATTCGTAAAAATGTAATAGACAATAGCGAAACAAATTGTCAGATTTCATAAATATAAAAATTAAATGAAGTATTTGAATGATCATTTAAAAGAATATTTTTAAAAATTGTATAGTTTTATTTGAATATTAACATCACAAAAAGGCAACAATAATATTTTGTTACATCGCAATTATAGCGACACCCAAGAATTATTTATATAAATCAAACAAGATTATTTCGATAACAAATGCTTATTTATAATTTGTTGCTACGATAAGCGAGAGAACACAAAAAAAATTAATTTTTTAATCTGTAGTTTGGAATATTTATAAGACTGCATAAAGAAGTCGGTTATTTAAATTAACTCCCGTAAAAACTAAAGCTAATGAATATACCTACTTTTAATTAAAAGATTTTCTTTTTAAAGCAATAACAAAAAATAATTGAAAACATTAATGCATAATAAGATCAAAAATATATCAAAAAATGAAGCCATTTAATTTCTTTATAAAATTATTAGACCTTAATCGTAATTTGTTATTTTATGGTTATAATAATCAAGAAAACTGTTGATACAACAAGATAATAAAAGACTTCAAAGAAATTTATATTGCTTGATCCTTTTTACAAAGGAATCACTAAATTATACATTGAATATACAAAGAAAAAAGGATTTAAAGAAAAACAAAAAATTTACAAGAAGGATATAATTAACAGAAATATGGTTTAATTAACCAGCAGGTTGACACACATAGACCCCCCTTATCATGAAGTGAAAAGAAAGTTTAAGGAGCATTCTTCTATGCCAAAACATAAACTAATACATGTTATTAAAAGAAAAATATGTCATTTTATTTCTCAGCTTTGAATTTAAAAGTCATATTTAAATCGAGAAAATCAAGAGAAATCTGCCATCATAAGTAAAATTATTACAATATATATTATTTAATAATTAAAATTAAAACAGATTTTACAGGCTTTTATAAAAAATAAACATCAAACCTGACTATTTTTTGTTTGAATTAAGCCGGTGAACAAGCAATTTATAGAAAGTATGTAATAAATTATAAATTTATTGAAGACTTTGAATTAATAAAATGAAAAAACTACCAAATAATGAAAAATATTGCAAATAAAATTTTAGCTCAGTTTATAAAGATAAACAATTTTTTAACAACTTATTTGCATAAATGAATTGATAAACAGCTCTGCACGGCGATCGGTCAATTGTCTGTAAATTCTCAAGATGCAAGCCTTTTTAAGGAATGCATCCCGATTTGCCACCCCTCGACATGTTATAACCAATGATCCCCATTTACAATCCATTGACATGCCATCATCAACAATCACTTTTCTTAATTTTATCACAAACTGATTTGCTACTTAATAATTGCATTCCGAAAAAAAAAAGAATGATCATCCAGTCGAATGTACTGATCGCGATCAGCTTAAATGAAAAGAGGAAAACATGTTGCGATTTAGTATTTGTTTTTTTACAATTTGATCCTTTTTACAAACAATATTTTATTCCAGTTTAATTAAAACTCACAAATTTATTAATCAATTAAGTTAATACAACGGCTGATATTTTATATCAATGTATTTATGAAAATATTGTT
>JAKKIK010001522.1:0-15818 GCA_024500135.1 Heterodera carotae | reverse complement strand
ATATTAATTTTTAAGATTGGTTGTTGCTTAAAAAAACAGTCGAATTTTTTTCCAGTCAAAAAAACAATCCAAATTTGAACGAAAAATCAAGTGAATATTTTCAAAATTTTTTTGACAGTTTTAACTAAGAAATTACAAAACCATAATATTTATATGGTACATATTTCAATAGATAAAAACTGAAATTTCTAACCCAAACGTAATGCGGACATATCTTCGGTTAGGATCTACTTCTTTCACCCAGAATTGTTGGTTAACCCCAGTTCGAAGTTTTCTACAATAAAATTTTCTATGTATTCACTTAACACCTAAACAAATCATAATTTTTTCTTCCTATTTCAAACAAAAAATTTAACAAATAATCATTCGTTTATTTGATTACCGAGATAAATAGAACATTTACAATTTATTTATGTAATATTAAAGCTTCCAATTTCTTTTAAAATTTACTGACAAAAAAAAACGTAAAAATGGAGGAACGGAGACGATTTGGTCTCTGTAAAATTGATGGTGAGCAAAAATTGTCACGATTGCGCCGATAATGCAGTGGTGATTGACGCCTCTCTCCTCTCCCCCCCACACAAAACTTATGACTCATCATCGGCATTCAATTTTTGGTTTGGCAAAGATCACTCACTCTTGCCTAATTTATGCAGTAAAAAAATTCGTTGCGCCATGCATAATGCGGTGGCACCGCAGTCACTAAGAAGCACCACAATAACCAAACTTTATTTTTTAGCTGAGTTTTGACACAGCTTTCAAGAAAAACGTTTTTTAACTGATTACTTTAACTGAATCAAGTCGTTTTTTTCATAAAGATTTTACATTGATTAATTTTAATTTTTGGTTTAATGTTAAGATACTATTTTTGTCCAAGATATTAATCTTAATAATTTATAGATAGATTGATTAATTTGTTCTGAAGTCATCTTTTTACGTTTTTATTATATTTTCTAATTATACTACATATTTACTGCAAACGATTACAATGATCCGAAATGTTATGTTTACGCCTCCAAAAATCTTTACGATAAATTTATTTTCATAAAATTAAAGTAATTATAAAAAGGCAGCAAACTTGTCAAATGTGTTCTCGCATTTCCCGATTTGTTGTCGCAAAATAACCTGAAATTGATAAGTCCGATATTTCTAAAGTTATTTTATATAATAAAAGGCTGCGTTATTTTTATTAGGATTATATTTAGACGGCATTCGAACAGCGCTCAGATTTACGATAATTCTTATGTGCATCTCTTCGTGCTTTTGTTGCGGGAACATTTGTCAAACCAATTTATGGATAAATGCTCCAGTTCTTGTAACAGAAAGCATCCGGGAGGTTAATCGTTTTGTTTTAAGCATTGTAGTTTTCACTTATAAATTAATTTTCTCCCCAATATGCAAATTTTTATCAAATTTCAATCCATATTTCATTGGAGCGAATATTTAAAATTTTTCATAGTTTTAATTGAGCTACTATTATAAAGCTTTACCTTATTTAGATTTTTTTAGTATTCAGTTATTTTCATCAAAAGCTTACGATTTTTGTTTAAATAGAATTCTTAAAAAATTTGAATTGATATCAGCATTTATATTTACTTCTTTTAATGACTATGTTCATGTGACTAAAACATCTCTTATTTATTAATTTTTCATTTTTACTTTCATTCAATTATGCTAACAAATTTATAATACACCATAAATCATTGAGTGAACAAAAATTTGTCATTTTTTTCATTAAAATTTCAATGTTAAATTATTTTTTTCGCATTTCATTTGAATTAAAATTCTTATAACCTATGCCTTTAATTTTTGGTATCAAAAATCAATTTATTTAGAAACCAGTCTTCATTGAAGTTTTATTAGAAACCAAAAAATTCATGATAAAGAGATTATCTTAGATTTTTCACTTTTTAGTCGTCAGCTTTTTTCTCTTGATGTCTTACTGTTTTTATTTTTGATTTCTTAGTTTTTTAAACTTTGCAAATGGTTAAAGTCTTTATCAACATCTGAGAATTGTTCTTTTCCGCTTTTTCTCTTGCTTCACCGGCGACTCGGTAGTTTATTCTGCATTCTCCTTCCGCTTAAGGAGCCTGGCTCCTCCTTCGAACAGCGGGCATTTTAGGTCACAAGCACGGTGTCCTGTTAACTGATTAGGACATTGTACCAGAAAAGCGATTTATGTGACATTAGATCACAAAACTTAGTACGCAACTGCATTGCTACATCACTATTTGTATATACTCGTCACATCCTGTCTGATTGATAGAGTCGTCAATTCTGCAGCTCGATTATTAACTTGAACATAATAGTTGTTGTTAATTTTAGAATTTCTTAGTTTTTTAGAGTTTGCTTACTTTGTAAATAAAAATTGTTAGCGTCTTTTATCAATAAGTTATTTCTTAATCTTGTTTTATTTAAAATAACGATTTAAAAAATACTTTTTTTTTCTCCACATATTTTCCTAACAAATAAGTAATACACTCACACATTAATCCATCTGAGATAGTCTTTTTACCTTTGTGTTTTCCTGTATTCCCGAAATTTATTTGTTTACATTCACTTATTGTGGAGGTCCTGCACATTTTCCGTTTTTGTTGCAAAATCAACGATATCGTTTTGCGATATGGTAATTAGGAGTAAATGTTTGGCACTTTTATTTAAAAATTGTTTAGCCCTTCTTAGAAACAGTCGCTTTTTAATAATCTTTCATCATTTAATATATAATTGGAAAATTAATTCACAAAAATGGCCAGTAATCCTCTTAATTCGGATAACCGAGATTTAGAATATTAAAAGACAATTAATTTAAAAGAATCATTCTATTAAATTTCGCTAGTGTTTAAATTTTTTAATTAAATTTTTTTCTAAATGCTTGAATTCGGATCCTTAAATTAATTATTTTGATGTCAAATGGGAAGGAATAATTCTTTTCATTACCAGTTAGTAAAGTAGTGCGCTGACCAATTAAATATAAAAAAGAATTCATATCTTGCTAATTCATTTAAAACGTATTATTTAATTATTTTTTTTGTCGCAATTTGGCAATTGGAGGAGGGCAGCAAATAGAGGGGGGCGGCTATTAGAGAAAATACGGTATCTTGATAAACTCAGTGGATCTTTGACATGCCTGTTGGGGCAAATGTAATAAACCGAATAAGTGTATAAATATTTCAAATTATAAGTAATAACAGATAATGTAAAGAACAAAGAACCAAGGAATATTGAATCTACTAATTGGAAAAATAGTTTTTAATCTATTATAAATCATGAACAAATATACAATAATAAATAATTAATCAAAAATATGTATTTAAAACGAACAATGAATATTTATTAATAGAAGCATAGAGGGAAACCAATACAAATAGACACGACTGTGCGTTTAATTATAAGTTTATGAATGAAGATTTGACAGTTATTGTAGCACACATACTAAACTGATTGATATACTTCAAAAGAATAAAAATATTACCTCACAATACAATAATTTTTTTCATGAAAATTACCAAACTCCTAACTCAAATCAAATAACAAATCTAAGTTGCGATTTCTACAAAATTTGAAAGAAAAAACTATTCTTTATTTATAAATGGTTGTAAAAGCGTAATAAAAAGTCCGTAAAAATTGTTTATTAGAATTAACTCTTTTAAAATAAATACGTTGACGACATTAATCAAAAAAACTTTTTTAAATGTTATTTTTATATTTTCGAATATTCAAGAAAATGATTAATTTACGGAAAAATTTTGCAGCACTTTTATTATACATACAATAAATGTTTTTATCAAAAAGTGCAGGATACACATATGTTTAAGATGACTTAGTAAAAACTGCGAATCAATTAAAAGAATAAAGCTATTGATTAATACAGTAAATAAATTAAGATTATAATTAAATACTTAATAATAAATAATGCTCTTATAAATGAATTCACCAAAACATAAAGAGATATTTATAAATCCCAATGTTCGTACATCTGTATATTAGAGGGCTGGCTACTTTTTAATTATATAGTAGTCGTACCAATAAATAAGTTGTGCAGCAATTACATCATACGGAGAGAACTATGTCGGAGTTCGTAAATCTATAAATGTATAATGTTTACCTTGTAATAAGTAAAATTTATTCAAATTTTCAACAATGTTTAAACGCTCTTATTTTTGATTAAAACATTGCAATTAATATTGTGTAATTTTGCTCGTAAAATGCAATGGTAATTTAATGTTTAACATCTCTAGCAACAAACCTCAGCAAAGCTTAAACAATCATGATGAAAACATTTGAATATTGCTTTGTAATTGAAAAGTAAAATTAATTTAACAAATAGTACAATACACTGATTTCGCCAAACCGTTACAAAAAAGATAAATAAAGAAAGAAATGATTTGTTGTTATTGGCAATTTTCTCTAAAGAATATTACCCAACCAACGTGCTTCTGATATTTAAATTTCTTGTTCATTCTCTTTGAAAAAAATTTGGTTTCGTACATTTAAATTTTTTGTGCTTTAATTTCTCGAAGCGTTATTTAAATTCACTTGCATTTTGCCTTGCTCACTGAATAAGCTATCTGTTTATTCTCTATTCTTTTCACTGACTTAAAAAGTTTAGAATTTTTCTATTCAAATTTTGTTTCGTCATGTCTTTTGTTTTTTACTCGTACATTTATATTTTTACTAGAAAATTTTGATTTTTTATTTTTACAATTATCATCTATTGATGCTTTGCAATTGGTGATCTTTAAAGTTATTTTTAGATGAAAAAGTTTATTCTTTTTTAAAGATTAACATATTTAGTTGCACGTCATTCACCTTGTTCTGTAAATAGTGTCAGCTTAATATATTTTTTAACAGTTAATTATGAATTCTGCTGCTCCTGATTTTTTTCCACAATTTTATGCTTTTAATTAATTTTCATTTATGGTTTATTTTGTACCAAATGTTCCGGATCTAAAATTAATACTAATTTTTTCGTTTGCTCGCTGAAACACTAAATCTATCAATAGAACAAAAAGATTTTACAATTAAATTAAGAAATAATATGTATTTTCTTGTTCTGCAACTAAAGTCCATTTCCCATACAAAAAAGGACTACATTCATAATATTTTCAATTATATGCGTTTTGAAACACGAACCGAAACCGATAACTAACATTTTTAAACCAAAAACTGAAACCAAAAATTTCCGTTGACGCACTGATTTTTTTCACTCTCGCAAGTGTAAGTAATTCAAAAGTCAACAACGGTAGACTGACCAGTTTTGGCAAGCGAATTTTCGGCAATTACGAAACCCGAAATCCATTAATCCGCCAAACGCCGACACTCGAACCTGAATTTGAACAGTAAATTCAAAAGGAAAAAAATTCAATCATTTTAGCACAATAAAAGTCTTCTTTTTTTGTACGAATTTTAGATCGGGATTCAAAATATTGCAAAACTAAAACCCAGATACACCAAATCAGTGATGATCTTGAAAACTTTTGTGCTGTATGATTTACGGCTAATACTTCAAACCCTTTTCGAAATTTTAAAATAAACTCTAATTGTATAGATATTGATGATTTATTTAAGCTTTACCGAATAAAAAAATGAGTAGATTATTTACACAAAATTCAATACATCACTATATTATCCATAAAAATATATTTTTTTATTCGGAAATGAGCTTCCTCTGTGCTGCATTTGATGACATTGGCCCAATTTTCTTCTTTTATGGTTTAACATTTTCGCATTGTCAAATATTCCATCAAATTAATGCCAATACTGATCATTTAACCGATGTTGAGTTTCGAATTAAAATAACATTTGGGAGAGTGAAAAAAAAACCA
Organism: Heterodera carotae; assembly: GCA_024500135.1. Lineage (NCBI taxonomy): Eukaryota > Metazoa > Nematoda > Chromadorea > Rhabditida > Heteroderidae > Heterodera > Heterodera carotae. The sequence continues at coordinate 9,993 of JAKKIK010001522.1, read as the reverse complement.
GTGCGTTAATGGAAATGCATTGGGCAGATAATTATTTGTTATCGCATTTAATTATTGCAAAAACCAGAAATAATATTGCTTATATAAATGCTAAAATGCACAATAAATATACAATAAATTATATAATAATTTTTAAATTTTTTAACAAAATATGAAATTATTGAAAATAATTTTGGTAATATTTATTGCCGCATATTCATTCGATAATGCTAATGCTGGCGATATAAAAAATCAAAAAACATTTGAGGAAATATTTGGAAAAGGATGGGACAACGAGAAAGAGAAGAGCGATCAGCGAGGAAGTGAACAATGTGACCAGACTGATCAGCTGAGTGATCAATTTTGGAAAGAGAAATTTCGGCACCAGTTGATTGCATATTTGACGATGACAAAAATTGGGATGAAGCCGAAGATGAAACGGATGAAATAGCACAAGATGGTGATCAGATGGAGCAAGAAATAGAAGGAATAAAGATTGGACAAAGTGATCAGAAGAATGATGCTAAAATTGTGACTGATCAGAGAAAGCGACGTGAAATTGTCCGCAAATTCCAAGAACAGCGAGAAAATTATAAACAAAAAGGAAAGTTCTCCAGTAAAGAATGGAACCAACTTGAAGAGAATATTGCGAATGGGTTTGGTGTCAGTCGCGCTAAAATTTATGCCTGGAAAAAGGAATTTGGACTGACCAGTGCAAAATATCAACCTAAATCTCAATATTCAGAGACAAAAAAGAGACAAATTATTGACAAATATTTTGCATCGAAAAAAGCATTTGCGCAAATGGGACGCCATAATCGAGCGGAATGGCGACAATTTGAAAAAGAAACAAAACAAAGCATTGGCATCAGTTGGGGAACAATTATAAGATGGAGAAAAGAATTTGGATTAATTACCCATGCAAAGCGTGCAAACCAAATGAATGACAACGAGAAAATTGAAATTGTAAATAAATTTGATGAAATGCGAAAGAATAATAAACAAATGGGACTGAACTCAGCTAAAAAATATCGCCAATTTGAAGAAAAAATTGCAAAAGATTTGGGTGCCAATCGAACGACAATATTTGTTTGGAAAAGGAAATTTGGTGAAAATTTTCGTCAGCAGTCCGAGGTAAAAAGGCGTGAAATTTTGATAAAATTTGATCAGCTAAAGGGAGCAAAAAATGCAAAAAGTGATGACAAAATTGTAAAAGTTTTGGGTACATCTGCAAGAAGTATTCAAAGATGGAAAAAGCAATTTTGATAGTAAGAAAGGTTCGATCACAAGATATTTTTCTCGAATTACTGCAACTTTTTCGACCCAGGTCAAATGCTTTAATCCATTTATAAATTTTCTTTCGACTGGTGCCCAATTTTTTTGCTATTATATATTCAATTTAATTCCATTCTTTTGCTGAATGTGTTCTTTTCTGCTTTATTTTCTCTTTTATTGCATAGAATTTGCGAATAATTTCTTTCTTTTGTTGTTCTTTGCTTTCATTTTGATCACCGTTTTCCGACAGTTCTTCCGCCGTTTGATCACAATTTTGTGCCATTTCGTTCATTTCATTTTCGGCATCGTCACAATTTTCGTTATTATCAAAAATTTCATCAAATTGATGTCGAAATATTTCCTGCATTATTTGGTCCTTTTGCTTGATTGATCACTCTGATCTTGGCAATTTTTTGTTATTTCGTCTCATCCTTCACCAAAAATTTGATTAAATGTTATCGTCAGTTTGATTTTGCCCGATTCAGCTTGTTGAAGTGATTGTATTATAATGATTGACACAAAAAGGATAAGCCTCAATTTCATTGTTTTTTTAAAGAAAGAGGATTAATTTATAATAATTTTCTATTATCTAATAATTAAAAGATAAAATATTTAAAAAAATTTCTTTATATTTTACAATTTAAAAAAAAAGGCGTAATTTATCTGGACCGGCCCAAGATATATTCGGAAATGGACCAAATTGAGATGGATTAAAATTGTTATTAATATCTTGATTTTTTTGAATGTGCTGGCCAATAAGAAATTGTGTCTTTATTATGACAATTTCCATATCATTTATGGCATTTTGGTTGACGTAATATCTGTTTTAAAATTTAAACATATATTTAATCAGAAACACACTATAAGAATGATTTTGAATATTCGACCAGGGAAAAATATTTACAACTTTAAAAAAATTATGTTGATATTTTTCACTAATATCTCTACACTTAACAAATTAAAAAAATAATTTTTCAACCGATAAAGTTTTTCGACCTATTCGATAGGTTAGATTTTGAATTTAAAAAGTCATGCCAATAGACATTATCGAGTGCTTAGGACATAGAAAGCACCAAATCCGTGCTACCAATCTCGCCAAGTTCGTCGTGTAATTTTTGGACGAGCAAATTCTGTCTTCATTTTCACATAAATGCCAGATGGTCAAGTAATTAATTATGGCACAAGAATAAAAAATAAAAAGTATTTCGTTGCAAATTACATTACCTCGTTCAAGCTTGGGAGTAAAAGATTAAATAACAATTTTGTAAATAATAACATTATTGAAATAACCACCCGCGAAAGAATGACGGAATTAAATATAAATAAATCAACCAAGGAATTTTTAAATAAATATTATTATCAAAATTGAATGTAATGATTATATAAATGAAAACCAGAAAATATCAACCGCATTGCATAATATCAAATGATCAAACGTTAGAATGCAAGCATCAGTTAATTGCTATTTCAAAATTGTGCAAAAACATTTAGAAAAAGATTAAATTAATTAAAAAGGATTTATTTGCTAAATTAAAAGAGACAAAACAACCATAAAGTATAACTTTGAATTTTATTTAAGCAAAAAAAGTAAACCAAAAGAAAATTTCAAACAGATATGTGTAGAAAATACTACTTTTATATCGAGGCTAAAGCCTAAACTTTTGTTGGTTCACGAAAAAGTATTCTATCGCGCGACATGATCCGATGTCTTTATTGTCATACAAATTTTTTGGGAATAAATCAGATATCCAACTATAAAAAGTTCTATTTTATAAAGATTGCTATAGTTTGCATTTTTTTTTTGTTTTTTACTTGCAACAGACAACGTATTAACCAGAAAGAAAAGAAAACTTTGATTCCGAAACATGTGGCATCGTAGAAATATAATTGTGCAATAGCCGAATATAAATATTTATTAGCAAAATGGCGCTTTTCAATTACTTTACTGCTCTGCAGTTTTTTTCATTGTTGTTTGAAAATATATAAATGTCGCCAATGCATCTGAATTAATATTATATCAGCATATCATCCTAGGAGCTTATTTTTTTAATATTTTTTCAAATAGTTAAAAATTAGAAAAAAAAATTTCACATTTCGATCCAATCCTTGCTGTAAAAGACAAAACTTGAAGAAAGTTTTTATGATCATAATAATATTTCATTAAATCCAGGCAATAAACTAAATCAAATAAAGACCGAAATTTTTTTGCTTTAGGCGTTTGCTTATACCGTTGAAAGCTATGAGGAGCTCAATTATACGCCTGCTCAGCGGCGATGGTGAAACTGTTAGAAAAAAAATTTAATTATTCGATAATCTAAAAATATTCAAAGCCTGGAGATTATTTTAATTATATTTAAAAAATATTAGCCAGTTCGGTTGTTTATGGCCAGTGCAGAAGATGTACTTCATAACTCTTGTAGAGCAGTTAAAACGATAAGTAAATATTAAAATTCCTTAATAATAAAATATTTAAATTAAAACAAATATAAAATGCGGAAAAATTCTAAAAATTTTTTACGACTGCCCTTTGATTTCAGTGCATGAGCCAATGCTTGGGTTGGCTTGGGAATAAAATATTATGGTATAAGAAAACAACAATGAAAAATCGAAACTTATCAAATATGCAATTTTCGGTAAGAAAGAAATGGTTAAAATATTTAAAAATGAGACTTGATGATTTAATTAAAAATGAAATGACGGCCCAATTGGTATTGAAGTAAATGCTTATCTTCCACGAGTTTAGTCTGACAGAATCTGTTCTAAATTTTTGCAGTTAGGCATTGTAAGAACAGGGAAAGCTCGCAGAAAAAATGATCAATTAATATAAACAAAGAATTAAATTTAAGGAATGGATACCAAAACAATTAATGCCTAATAAAATGACTTTTTTTTGCGAGAAAAAAACCCATCTCAATTTTGATGGCAAACAATTCATGCTCATCTTGCAGTGTCTTCTTAGTTTGTTGCCTTTAATTATTATCAGTAATGAAATCATCTTGAAAATGTGAAGATAGATAAATCATTAATATGAAAAATTCTTTTATGTATCAGTCTGTGCGGAACAAGAAATAAATATCACAACTGAATTTAAATTAATTTACCCTAGCAATAGAATTAAAATCAAAAATCAAAGAACAACATTACAAGCCAAGATTTAAGACACTGACCTTTTTGTTGAATTTTACAAAAATGGTGCAAAGGCGTGAAATCATTAAATATTCATACAATCAAACATTCTATTCTTACCACAAAAAAAGATAATAAAAAAGCTACCCAAAAATAGAAAGAATTCGGACAACGAGGATGAAGACTTGCCCGTAATTTTTTTTTCAAAGCAAGATAAAAAAGTTAGATATCATTATTTTCTTGTATCGTAATAAAAATAAATTGTCATTAAATAGCATTAAGCAAAATTTTTATATGACGATGTGGATTTGTTACTAATGAAAGTTAGGTTATCCATAAATTCATTGAAAAAAAAATAAATTAAGAGCGCTAAAAACAAACCGGAATAATAAAATTGCTGATTTATGTATGAAATATATATAGTTTTCAAAGGATTAAGAATCAAAAAAATGTAAACAGTGAAAAAAAAATACCTGGAGATTGATTTGGACGACTCGTAAATTGGTACACCGACATCCGCTGGTGACGCCACGCAATCGACGCCGAAACTTAGAAAATAATATAAAAATTTTTAATAAAGATTATCCCAGGCCATAATTATAAATTAATAAGAAAGAGCCTAAACATTTCTTTTACGCTATAACATGTCTAATAAATCTTACATTTAGACTGCCAAAGACATAATCATTAAGTTATTCGGCATAATTATAATCATGCTTAAAATAAACTATTTATTATCCAACTATGATGGTAATTAGTATTATTCGTCATCGTTGAAAAACCCAAAAACAAACACAGCGTGAAATTTAATAAAGAAAAAATTTCAAACTCCACTAATTTCTAGTCTCATTTCGACTGGGGTATTTATAAAAGGTAATGTAGATTATTTATTAAACTAAAAAATACTAATTCTTCATAACTTCTAGTAAGTTCATTCTAGATGCATTATCGTGAGGATACGAATTAAATAAATATTTAATCGTGATGAAGAATCAGCTCGACAATACATGGGATACTTGAAGTCACAATATTCAAAACGTCCAACAATATTCAGCGTATATAAATTTACCTGTGAAATATACAATTACAGGTAAACCAAGAACACATGATTATAATTAAAAATGAAAGGACTCCATGTTATATAACATATGCATTTAATTATTTATTAATTCGTGATCAAAAAATTTGAGTAAAAATCAGCCAACGAGAATACAAATCGTAACCATGCCAGGGCTTATTCGTCCCTGACTCAATAAAAAAATATAACTACATTGGCTAATTTTTTAGAGAATAGTTCAAAAATAAAACCGACTTATAAAGACCGCTGTTCACCGGCAATACCTTCAAATTCTTTTTCCAATGCCCTATAATGGGCGTTAAGAAAAAAGTACCTTACAAAAAACAGAAATTTTATTTGAAACCAGCAATATTCAACTACGCTCGATGCGGTGCGACATGCATATTGAAAATTCGCAGGCTCAATTTTCACAGAAATTGTATAATGATATTTCAAAAAAAGGTAAGAGTTATAAAATTTGTTAAATATTTGCCAATAATGGCGGTATTTTGTTAAAGAGCAAAATCAATAAAATACTGATTTCTTTAAAATAATGGAGCAAGAATAACCAATGCCTTACGATGCGGTTAATTCAAAAAACAGAATTTTGGTTAAATAAATTAATAATTCTTAATTTCATCAATTTTAAGAATTTAAAATGATGAAATTTCATTTTGCTATTTAATAAGCCTTAAAATTCTTGCTTAATCTTTAATTGTGAGGCTAATGATTTAAAAAATACTGAAAATGCTTTAGAGTCATGCCAAAATTTTTTAATTTAAATTTATGCTTTGCACTTAGTAAGACTTTTAATAAAAATTTAATGGATTAAATATGAACGAAAGAAGAAATTTAAAGTGGTTACTCCATAAAATGTTTTAATTCATGTGCTATGAGAGTATCTAAAAATAACCTATTAAACTGACAATAAATGACCACCTAAATAAAATTGACACCAAAAACAAATGAAACAATCTTAAAATTCAAAAATTAAGAATAGTTTAAAAACTCAAAACCTGATATAAACCTTATAAACTGTGTTCAAATGAAACGAGCCATTGAAACTATTTTTATTAATCAGTTTTTAAATGTGAAATCAGAAAATGGAAAAGAGCGTTTATTCAAATTTTATAAAACCATGATGTATCTTATTGTTTAAAACAGCTTATTTAAATAAAGATTATAAAAGATCCATTAAAAGACTTGTCATCCTTCAAACAAATCTTCAACCAATTCTTAATTGGTTTGATTTTGAGAAAAAAAACTCACATTAAAAAAATTCCCCAAATGAAGGCTAAGATTTACAAATATAGATTTAAATAATTATAAACTTTGACATTTGAAAAAAAACGAGAAAGCTTTTTTACAAGAAATGGTGCATTCTCCGAGAAATTTATTCTTAAAAAGTCGTATATAATTTGACTAAATTCTATTAGTATAATTCAGAATTTAAAGTGATGCGCTGCGTTGCAAACCTATTAATAAAATAACGAAACATCAATAAAACTAACGAATTTTTCATTTTACTTTAACGAAAATTTATTGATTGTATTTGGAGAACGATTTTGTAAAAACACGATTGCATATCGAGAATTCATAAAATAAACAAATACTAAAGATTTATACAAGTATAAAAATTACATAAATTTGTCACAATTTTGAAATTATTCTTTCAAAAGGCAAAATGATGTCTTCCGACCAAATTAAAGCTAAACTCAAAAAGAACATAAACGTAAACAATTGGTACACGAATATTGTCTGCTATTATTAGTGCTTTACGCTAAAGCAAATTAAATGCTTAGACCATGGACCCAAGAAGGGCATGAAAAAATGATTATCGTTTGATGAAATTAAATTACCTATATTAATTTGTAAATTGTTCAAAGAGCTGGAAAATTGGTGTGTTGTTATTTTTAAATGATCCATATATTCCCGAAAAGTGGTTTAATTTAAAAATCGAAAAATTGTTTTACTTTTGCTTAACTCTATAAACAAAAAATACATTTAATCCTAAATTTAAAAAAGTAAAAAAATATAGTTTTTTACTTAAAGTATAAATTTAAATTATAATTTTTTTACCTTCAAAAAACAACACCTGAAGACTAGAATAACTAGTGGAGTATCTTTAATTCAAACGGCGAGTAAGAATACCCGGAATTTTTTAAATAAACAACCAATTTAATTTTATTTGATTAGAGTTTTTTAATGAACCGAATAATACAAAAAAAAATTAAAAATTAAGACACAACTTATCAATAACCTATTTAGATGCTTTAAAAATATCAATAAAACTTAGTTTTAATGGGTTAAAATATTGAAAAAACCTTAATTTAATAATTATAATATAGAAATGTTCTGCACGCTAATATAAAAACATTATTATATTAACGATATAAATAATATTAATTCTCAACACGTGGTCGACAGTGACAAAAAATACTTTGGAGCAAACCATAGTTTTAATATCCTTTTAATTGACACATTTTAACATCGCAAAATTAAATGAAGCTCGCGGGCATATAAAAATGGAAAAAAAGCAATTGAAAATTATTTAATTTACTTATTTAAAGAATATTGATTTAAAATTGAAATTTAAAAAAGGGTTACAACAAACTGTTTAATTTAAATATTAATACGACATTTTTAAACTAATGCAGAGTTAAACACCTTATAAATATTCTTCTGCCATTTACTATACTTAACCATCATAACGGCACAAATACCCTAACCACAAATTAGTAAGGTTTATCATGCCATGGAGCAAGTTTACGAGAAAAAAAAACGCCGACGCCGTTATCTACTCAGAATTGTTTGAGATAGGTAGTTTAAAATTGATTTATTAAACTCAACAAAAAGCCTCATTGCCCTACTAAAAAGATTGCACCATGGAATTTCCATAAAAGAAAAAAATATTAATTTAAAACTTTTCGAGAGAAATAAACACATTTACTTAGGTAAAACTAAAGGATATAAAAAAATATGTAAACGGCAATAACTTTACTTAGTTCGTTAGATTAATCACTTAAAGTGCTAATTTTTAAATTTAGAAATTGGAATTTAATCTTAACAAAATCATTTTAAATATTTTCACATAGTGAAAAATAAATTGTTTAAATTTTAATTTATACACAAAAAACAAAATCGTGTAAAATAACCAATGTATTAGAAATTAATTTTACAGATCACATATGGTGTTCAGATGCACAATTATAAAGGAAATTGCATTTAAAACTAAGCTAAATATATTAAAAAACTGTTTGCGCTAGGTTCATTGATCGGAAACACCAGAACATGTGGCCAAGGTCGAAACTCGTCGGTTTCCGGTTTATTCCGTGAACTCTTTGTTTTGCTTTGTCGTGCCACAGCGGGACATCAAACCACAGGACATACACCAAGACGAGAAAAACTTTAATCGATTGGTAGATAATTGAAAATTCAGAAAGATTTATTTCCTAAACACGAAAATTAAATAAACAACTATTTTATTTAATATTCTTAGCAAAAATCACGGTCAAGCCAAGATCCCAACTGTGGCTGATAAGTAAATCTCAGATTTAATTTACAATAAAGGTGTCAAATAAAGTCAAATTCGGCAAGCATGCTTAACACGACATAAACCATGAAAATTAGCAATTCTGACAAATGAGGATAACATTGCCATAAGATTAAACAATGCAGAAATAATATCTATGTATTAATAAAACATGGATGTATCGAATCATATAAAAATAATAAATTTATTTACAGACAGATATAAAAACCCGTTCCTCCACTAGTGTAAGCGCTAAGTAAATAATTAATTAATTGCACTTTTATCGAATTCTTTAATTTGGGTATTATTAAAAATTAAACGTTCTTTTATCTATTTATTACCAGAAAAACTGAAATTACCGTGCATAAAACCGGACAAAAATATATTGTACACAAACATATTGTGAATTAAGCCTTTATGAAGTTACAACAAATACCTAAATCAATTATTGATGGTTATTAGTGCATTATTATAAAATTCTAAAACAATGACAGAAGGTACACGAGAACAGATTTTAAAATGATAAAAAAACTTCTCAACCGCAAAAAGCCATCTAAACTTTGAAAAATAAGAAAACTTATTTAATTTATAAATTCAAGACTAGACAAAACAAATTGGCTTAAGGATCGAAAATAAATTTGGGGGTGAAAGAGATTGAAGACATTTCTAAACGTCGCCCGTCAAACATTTGAACGGCGTAATGCAATAGAGGAAAAGTTCAGAATCACATGAACGAATTGAAAAAAAAGAACCTTTTAAGGACGGGTTGACTAAAAAAACGCTTGTTTGGATATTTTTGTGCACTCATAAAGCGCATCAAATTAAAGTACACCAATTTAAGAAACCTGAATTGAGATCAAAAATAAATTCGTATAGTAAAGTAAAATAACCGAAAATATAATATTTTTTATGAGTAGTTTTATACGTAATAGTAGTAATGGGCACAGTTTTTTGACCCTTTTTTGCCCCTAAATCGGTTAGAGACGAGCGAGAGAGCGGGCCTTTTGAGGAGGTTAGAGAAAAA
>JAKKIK010001521.1:0-15818 GCA_024500135.1 Heterodera carotae | reverse complement strand
GGACCAACAGAGAATATGTATTATTTGAAAAGGAAGCAATTCGAATTTATGAAGACATTCGCTGGATGACATCGTGAGAAGATGTCCAGCTACTTATCAACATCGACATCACAACATCAACAAATTTTAAACTAAAATATTTATCAAAAAAAAACTTGAAAAATTGGTAATGTAATAGGTACGCATGTACATATAATGGAACATAATAAAGCGATTAATAAACAAACTTCTCAGCAAAATAAATTTTTATTCATTTGTAAAAATTTATGAACGAATAAAATTAAAGAATCAATTCTCCAATGTTATTAATTTACATTAAATAAAAAAAAGAGTGCTTCAACGGCCATGCTCAGTGTATTAAGGTTTAAATTTTAAAACCTTTAAATTCTTAAAATAGTTTTAACGACTTGCATACATTGTTTCAACAGATGCGGTATTGCCACTGCATCTCTGCACCTCAAATATAAAAGTATGAGATAGGCTTTTAATTTAGTAATTTATGACGCTAACAAATAAGCTAAACAATAAAAGTACCCAATTCTAAAACAAAGCGACTCAAATGCGGTAACAATAGCATTTTTAATAATGCATAGATTTAAAAAAACTCAAAGCTGACTGAGCTTATAAATTTTTTAATTATAAAAAATTATAAACCATAACTGTTGTACTTGCGATCTTGTAAAATATATTAAATCTATTAGTATTTACAAAATCTCAAATAATTATTAGAGTAAAATTTCGAAAATAAATAATTATTGATGATGTACTAATTACTCTCAAGGCTAGAAAACTAGCTTTTATAATTATAATAAAAGGTAAAACTTTAATTCAATTTAACCATTCACTCATCTTTAATAAAAAAGGACCAAATAATTTAAATTTAACTTAATCTGCAATAATAAAAAGAGATACAACATATGAAGATCAAAAAAATTACAATTAGCCAGTTAATAAAAAGAAACAACAATTCTCTTAATCAAAAATAAATGTATAACTTTTTTAAAATTTATTATCAGCATTTATCATTATAAAGGGCAGACATTTATAAAAATTCAAATTTTGAAAACACACATGAGCAATTTTTTGAAAAGTAGGTTTCAGTTAGGTGCCTTTGTAACTCAAATTGTTTTAAAATGGAAAATCGGCAATAAAAACATACAAAATGATATCCTTTACTTTTTGACAGCATCATTGGAACTGAATGGCAGCCACAACGATATTGTTCTTTATAAGATTAATAAATCGTTTATAGGTAATTGAGTTATTGCAATCTTGAGTAATATATTTTTAAAATAATATTGAAAATAAAATTCTTTAAAATAATCCAATTTCAAAAGTATATCAAATTTATTAGACTAAGTTTTACCACCTCATACATAAAAAGTTTGCAATTAAATTATAATCAAAAGCTTGAAAATAGTAAGTACAGCCTGGACGCAGCTCAGTTTTCATGACAACACACTTGACGACACTATTTGTGGCACATTGGGGCTGACAATAACGACGACATACCGATATATACAAAAAAGCAATTGTAACTGACAAGATAAAAACAGTAACATAACCAAATCTCGGATTTAAAAAAAAAAAAAGCCATATAAAATGAAATAAAGCAAAAAAATTAGTTTTCTTACTATAAACAGAATAATGATTCTAGAAAGCAATGAAAAAAACCTAAATTGAGCAATTCTTAATGCGTGACGTTTTAAACAGTTTTGGACCTAATGATAAAGGAAAGCAGGAAAATGATGATGATCTAAATGAAAGTGATCAGCAAAAACGAGAAATTGTTAGTAAATTTTATGCAATAAAAGAGAAAATGAAGCAAACAAGAAAATATTCGGCCGAACATCGGCCTAAAATTAAAGCAATAATAGCAAAAAGTGGGTTCTTTCCTGTTTTGACACCCCCACTGAAACTTTTAAATAAAAAGTCGATTCAAGGGTAATTTAGGGCGCTGATTACGAATATGACATTTATTCTACCCAATTTCGAATCCCGGACCCGAATTCGAACATTGGCATTTTTCCATAATCCACAAATTTTTCTATCTAATTTGGTATCAATCGACAGCTCTCGATGAGACAAATCGATCTAGATAGTTTAAACTCGATCCGAAGCCATTTGAGCACTGGCCGGCAGAGATGAGAACAAAAAAACCGAAAATTTAATTCTTCTTTCATCAACATTATGACTCTAAATCGCCAAAAAGACATTTTCTCATATCATCGACGCGCTTTGGTTCGCCGATGTATCTATCCTTCATTCTTTTGTCTCCAACCAAAGAAAGTGTCTGTTACGAAATGGAGAGGAAGGAGTGGGGAGGGGGGGGGGGGGGGTTCCTTGGCCAAACGGTTGTCATTATTGTCCTTGCCTTCTACTAACTCTTGAAATCTCTTAAATGCCATATAACTACAATCGATTTGTTGCTGAAGTCGTGGATGAATTAACTGCTGCTCAAATTTTTACAAAATCTCGGCATAATCCATCGAGAACGGAGATGCCATTGTGGCAGTGAAATGCGGCAAAGCACAATGAACGAACATGGGAATATTATACCGTGTTGGCGATAAACTGGTCTAGATCGATTTGTCTCATCGAGAGCTGTCGATTGATACCAAATTTGATAGAAAAATTTGTGGATTATGGAAAAATGCCAATGTTCGAATTCGGGTCCGGGATTCGAAATTGGGAAAAATAAATGTCATATTCGTAATCAGCGCCCTAAATTACCCTAGAATCGACTTTTTATTTAAAAGTTTCAGGGGGGTGTCAAAACAGGAAAGAACCAAAGATTGGGTGCAAATCGAAAGAAAATTTATGAATGGATTAAAGCATTTGGCATGGGAAAAAAAAGGAATGCCAATTGTAGTGATTCGACTAAAATTGCATTGATTGAACAATTTGATGCAATGATAAAACGAATACAAGCAAAAAAGGAAATATATAACAAAGGAATGGAACCAAAATTATGTCGAAATTGGGAAGAAGATTGGAGTCAGCGAATCAACAATTGCAAAATGGAAGAACAAATTGGGCATAAGCGAAAAACGGATTAAGAAAGAACAAAAATTGGAAAAGATGAAGCAATATTGGGCAATAAAACAGAAGAATCCAAAGAAAAAGTCATGACATTTGAAAATAAAACCAAGCACATTAAGCAGATGGAAAGCCGTTTTTGGAGGAGATTTTTGCACAGATTTGAAAGTTGAAAATTAAGGTGAAAATTATTAAATTTGCGGTTTTATTACCTTTATGTTTTAGACTACGTAGAATCCAGAAAAAATATCGATTTGCATATTGCCATCCCCATTTTTCCCTAGATTTTTTGTTAACAAATATTAGATATATTTTCTGCTTTATTAGTGGATAAAAATTCAATATAAAGAAGATGACCAAATTGGGCATTCTCGTCGAGATCAAAACAATACAATTCGACAATCCAAATCAAATTTATCTGATCACGCCGTTTTGAACAGCTTTAGCCATAAAAGTGAACAGCAAAAAAGAGAAATTGTTAGCAAATTCTATGCAATAAAAGCGAAAATGCAGCAAACAAGAAAATATTCGGACAAACATCGGCATAAAATTGAAACAATTATAGCAAAAAGATTGGGTGTCAGCCGAGGGAAAATTTATGAATGGATTAAAGCATTTGGCATGGGACAGAAAAGTTACAGTAATTCGACAAAAATTGAATTGATTGAACAATTTGATGGAATGAAAAACGAATATAAGCAAAAAAGAAAATATACACATAAAGAATGGATCCAAAATTATGCCAAAATTGGGAAGAAGATTGGAGTCAATGCATCAACAATTAGAAGATGGAAGAAAGAGTTTGGCATAAGCGAAAAACGGATTACGGAAGAACAAAAATTGGAAAAGATGAAGCAATATTGGGAAATGAAGCGGAAGAATCCAAAGAAAAGCGACAAAGAAATTGCTGAAATTTTGAAAATTAATGTAAAAACACTAAGAACATGGAAAGCCTTATTTGGGGGAGAGATTTTGGCTCAGATTTAATTGTATAGTCATTGAAATGGAGATGATGATGACTTTGACATTGTTCTATTTAATATTTTTACAATTATTTTTGGTTTTTTTGTGAGAAAATGAGAATGATACCAACTCGGAAACGCATGCAGATATAGCAGCTTTTGAACATGGTTAGAGAGATATACCGACTTCTCTTAAAAGACGGCAGAAAAAATAAAAGTTTACAATACCTATTAATGTGCGTTAAGGAATCCATGAATAAACAATTTCCTATTTGATTTAAAAACAAATTTGCTTTTTTATGATTCATGCTATGATTTGAAAGAAGTAAATGAATGTCATTGGATAAGCATAGACGCAAAAAATATGTAAAAACATTAAAATCTTTTATCTTCTAATTATAGATGCAAAAACAATAATTTCGCTATGTAAATCAATTCCAATTTTATTGCAAGACAATTAGTGACAAATTTACGTTGATTAAATTTTGGACCAGCTTGGTGTTAAATTAGCCGTTTATTGGTTCTGCTTAGATCATCATTGAATTTATGTTTGTGCATTAATTATTTGACTCAAAATTTTTAATCTATTCTTAAAATGCAATCATTAGAAAATTCATAAAATTTTGACAAAAATTAAATGCCAATTCCTTTAGAGACCAAAAGTGTATTAAAATCATTTTATATATATAATTAGACTTCATAATGAGTAATTTAAATAAATAAATTTGAATGCTTTTCTTCCTTTCAAGTCAGATGCATCATGATCATGAGTGAAAATTAGTTGTTTATTAAAAATTGAACATTTTATTTTATACTTTATTGCATAGATCAATTAAAAATTTCAAATATTAAAAAACAATAAAGTAAATAGTAAATTGATTCTTAATATTGACTATGTTAAATTAGAATGCTGTCAAAAATTTCCACTAAAAAAATAAAAAATGTGTAATAAAATTTGTAAAACACATTTTTTTTACATTAAGAGTTAAAAGTGATGTGATGAATCAAAAGAAAAAATCCATTTTGATTACAAAATAAAAAACCTTTTAAGAGGGATACAATTAAGCTAAATCTTTCACTAAAATCGAACGCAAAAGACTAAAAAAATATTTTGAATTCATCACAGTCAAATCAGAATAAAGTATTTTTTTATTAATGATAATTTTTATTACAAAACGACTAATGTAGTGAAGAAAATTTGTTTGATCAAAATTATATTTGTTATTAAGCATAAAACAGCAAAATTTGCCTCAAAAACGCATAATATTTAGGGATTTTTATTAACATGACAAACAATTCCAAGGCCCCATAGCGATTGGATTGTGCGGCAAAATCTTCCACGCACCAGGATTTATTAAAGTTTGTCAATTTTTCTTCAAACCGTATGAACTAAAATAAAGCAATTTGATATATGTAGATTTTGTGTCATTGACAAAAACGGGATAATTAAATACATCAATAATATTATTATAGATCATAATTAGAGAAGAAATGCAGAAGCATTCGCCAGATTAATTGAAATAAAATAAGGAAAATTAACTAAAAACCAAACAAAAATAAGTAAAATAAATGTCTGATAAGATGAATTTTGCTATATCAAAATAATTAGCAGCAATTAAAAATGAATAAATACGCCAGTAATAATGTTATCGCTAAGTAAATATTTAAAATTAAAAAATTTAAATAAGAAATGCAGAAGCATTCGCCCAATTTTGCGGTAATTTTACTTAACAAATTCACTAAATGTCAAAATTTTCCTATCGGATAGCGTCATTAAAAATTCTTGTCCCATAATTGAAAATAACGCAGTTAGTACAAATTTATATTTATTTTTGTAACAATTTGCATAGAAAATAAAATATTATTCATTAAACAACTATTTCTTTTTATCTAACATGCTACTGCATGAAAATGTTACACTTATATAAATAATGTGCCTCATTTTTAAAATCCCCAGCTTTGTCCGACACAATTACAAGAATATTTTAAGACGAAATAGAAGAAATTTCATTTATAACCAAAATATACTTCAACTACGGGATAGATGGAGGTGAAACTTCGTTGATCTTCACGCAGTATGATTCTGCCTATTCTCAATCGATGCTACACAACATTCATATGCACGAATTTTCGCCATATTGGACTTTAAAAATACAAAAAATTTAATTGGCTTACAAATTAATCACTAATAAACAGTATAATGCCAATATTATGAATGGATTTTAATGTCTTTTGCCATAATAAAATCCGAAACTGGACAAATGAACGAACCGCACACGCGCAGAACAGCGAGTATGTAGAATATAGAATGAAAACATTTGCAATTGAAACTAAATATTAAACGGTCAAACGAAAAATAATGTTTAAACTCGGAAATTTAAATGCAAAGATTATTTAAAAAAATTGAAAAAATATTTCTTATGAAGCAGGGATTCTAATTCAAAAAGTTTTAAAAGATTAAATTTATAAATATTTTTCATTAAAAAAATGTTAATTATATTTAAAAAACAAAGATTTGAACCAACAAAGACGCAAACAAAGTTAAAACAAATGCAGACTATAAAACAAATGAAAATTTAGAGTTTAATTAAAGGCGGCTCAAGACAAGCATTTATCGACCTTTCGGAATAACAGAAAGTTCTTGAGTCGAGTTAATCCTGATTCTAAATTTGAAAAAGATTTCAAAAATATTGCTGCTCAAATGACAAAATTTAGAATTATTAGTAAAAAAAAAAAAGCAAAAGACATTGAATTTAACATGAAAGAAAATAAAATGTCTTGTGACCATAATTCTGTAATCCGACCTGACAAAGTCCAACCAATAAAAATATTTAAAATGCTCCATTTTAAGATTAATAAAAACCAAACCATTTTTAAATATAATTAAATCGAAGTCTATGGTTCATTTACAAACCTTACTTAAAGTTTTAATAAATTATATGAATGCAAGGCTAAGAAATTATACCTTAAGTGTTTTGCGACTGAAATAACCAAATTAAAGACTATATAAATTACTTACAAAATAACTAATTTAACGATAATAAATTTAAAAATTTAAAGCAAAACTTACATAATAGTATAAGAAAGTAAAAAGTGTATGTCAACACAAGAAATGTGCTAACAAATTATCGATTAATGCAAGTTGGTAATATTGGAGCTAATACAAAAAAATAAAGATATGAACTATCTACCGTATTCCCAATAAAATAAAATTTGATTCACTGAGAAAATTTCGTATCACACAACACTATACACAGTCAAGATGCAGGAAACAACAGACTAGAAATAACAACAAATAATAATTTTTGTTATTCGAGTATTAAAAACAAGGCCTGCACAACGACGAAGCCTTTTACACTCGCCACTAAACATAGGCATAATGACATTGCTTGTCGACACAGCCCCAGGTAACGACGACAACATGGACATTGAGTGCAGCAATAAACTCTTCAAATTTACCAAAAAGGCAATGGTCAGCCCACAAAGAAAGTATGGCGGGACGTTTTTCAGCGAGATTAATATAAAATTAACTAACATTAAAAAATAAACTCCCAAATAATATTAATTGTACTAAATGTAATTATAAAGAATTTTCTAAGTGACTTAATAAATAAAATTAATTTTTAATTCACGGCGAAAACTAATATTTAAATTTGATACCAAGTTCGTAAAAGAAATAAACTAAACGAAAGCTTAAAAATTGTTTTGGCTTGATGGTGGATTTTGGAAGCAAATAATTATTGGACCAAATAAATTAATTAATAGCCAATACAACCCCTATATAACTAAATGAATTAATAATATTTTACCATAATGAAAACCAAAATAAATAAACAATTCATTAACGGACGACCGAAATTTAAGTTTAACTTCTTCGTCGTAGATATTGCATTCTTTCGTTTTGAAACAATCAATTTAAAAATATACTGACATATTTATGTTTTTATGTCATCAAAGTTTAAATTTAGTATGCAATATTTATATATTTTTAAATATATAACAGTATCAAGTTTTACCAAATTTAGACAAGAATAAATATTCTGTTAATAATTTAATGTAAAAATATCTATTTTTGGCTAAATTAAAAAAGATTTCCGGCCACCAAATGGAGTATCGTGTATAATAAGCTCAAGTTTATAAGCAAAAATGAAGCGATTAAATGTAATAAAAATGAAGGTAAAATAAGACAATCTTAACTCAACTAATTAAAAAAAATCCATAAAATGATAATTAAAATAATCCTGTGGGTTAAAAGAATTTTTCACAAAAATTAAATATTTAAAGAAATACAAATACAAATGCAACCATCTAATATGTTTTTTTTTGGGTCAAAATATAAATTGTTTCGAAAAAATTGTAGTTCGGGATTAAATTTATGATAATCAAAGGAAAAGACAAAATCATTTTTTAAAATATCTGGTTAATAATTTTTGAAAAAATTCGTTTCACTATTAGTGTGTTAGACTTATACTGCGGTTGAGCATCATGGAGAAAAATCTTTTTTATGTAAGACAATAAAATCAGGCGAACCTCTCAAGTAAAATAACGTCGATAAAATTGGCATATCAAAGAATAGCCAAAAAAAGGGAATTAATTACACATATTTTTTTTCAATTAAAATTTATATAACTTGTTTTATTTAAAAAATCCGAAAACTTGAACACAAACAAAACTATTGAATTTACAATCTAAATAAGACAGAGGTTGGTTGGTTTGATGCAAAACCATCATTTAAATTAACCAAACTCCGTTAATGTCTTTTTATGAATGCCCTTTTTTTCTTCACTTTTTAGTTAGAGCAGCAACAGTCGATGCTCTTTGGTGTCTGGGAGGAATTGAAGGCAAAACGACGAAAGACCATATTTAATTGAAAAATAGAATAGTATATGGAAGAATCAAAAATTCAAATTCTAAAAATAGAATATATGGAAGAACTAAAAATTCAAATTCTAAAAAAATTGAATATATGGAAGAATCAAAAATTCAAATTCTAAAAAAATTGAATATATGGAAGAATCAAAAATTCACATTCTAACGGGATGGCTACTTAAAGAAAAACCATGCCGCATATGTTTTACAAGAACACTTAAATATCTGCATTTAAATAATAAATACGCATATTTATTCAATTTCAAAAGTTTCAGGACCACTGTAAAATTAACATAATCGCGAAAGGCCAAATTAGCATGCATATGTGATAACAAAATTGATTAACATTCTAAATTCTATATTTCAAAATTTATTCACTCATGTTCTAAAAACAAAAACAAAACTCTGAAATTAATAATTCCTAATGCAACATATTATTATGATAATAACGAATTAAAAAACAAAATTTAGAATATAATTAAAAAGAAATATTCTATATTAGTGTTTGATAAAAAAAATTCTTAGGTCTATGTCTCTATGCGAAATAATTTATCTTTAATACATTATTAGATATATAACGAGGCATTGGTGAATTTCATAGAAAATATTGATGAAGAAATTTTTCTGGTTACGTTTTTTAAAATGTAACCAAAATTATTACACCTAATTAAATACACCAAAATATAAATAAATTATTAATCAAAAAGAGTGCGATAAAAAATCGTACTAAAAATAAGTCATTTGTTTTATTGTACTTTACAAAGACGATATTTAGTCATTTTAATATGATTCGGCTCAATATATAATAGCTTGTGGAATAAGTAATAAACAGTGATTGAAAATTAATTAAAAAAGCATGATTACGCGGTTAAACACCTAAATTTGAAATGATTTTTAGCCTAACAGAAGCAAGGTACAAAACGCATATTTTCCTGCAGGGCAGTTATCAGTGTGTCATGATGCCGTAAACCAACAAGAATTTAAATTTATAGAGTTGCAAGGCTATTTAATTTCCGCATCTTGAGCGTTATTCGTAAAAAACAAAAAAAAACTTAAAACCCTTATAACTCATTTTTCGAGTTCTAGTAATTCTCTTGATTAAAGGCAAACAAATAAAAAGTACACGATGAAGTCCTTGTTTTTTATATTTGCTCAATTATATTTGCAATTTATATGCATATTTCCTCATATTACACTAACAAACAAAATCGCCCTAGAATTGAATAAAATATTAAATTTTAAATAATTTATAGTAAATCTCTGTGCGTAAAATTCAAATTAGGACATTAAAAATAAAAGTATTATTGTGGTTGTTTAGCAGACTTGTTGCAATTTGGCAACGCGCCCCAAAAACGATAGAAAAAAGATTATTATTCATAAAACCTGACCTGAGCAAATTGCTCCGTGATAAAAAATATTGCAAATTTTTATTAATATATTAATAAAGATTTGCGAAACTGGAGTTCCTTAAAAAAGCGGCAAAGATAACGTTTTCAGAAAAAGTATTTCAAAAATAATTCTTAATTAAATTGCTAAATGAAAAAATTATTTATTAATTAAATGGGTTTGTATTATTTTAGCTAATATTAAAGTTTAGCTAATAATAAAAATTTTTCCTTACATAAAAAAACAAGATGAAAAAGAATTCACCTCTCTCAATCATATAACGTAAACCTTTATTGGTATGGATGTGAAAAAAAAAGTTTTCCGATCAAATAAAGCTAAATTCAATAGATCTTGTAAATTTTTAGAGTCGGGCTACGAAAAATCACTAATTTTTGAATCAATAGTTCATTTTGTTTTCACATTTTGATTATTATAAATTTAAAATATATCAAAAATGAAGCCATTGAATTTTTTTATAAAATATTGTTTTATTTCTCAGAGCTGAATTATAAAAGGCAATAATTAAATCGAGGAAAACCAAGAGAAATTTGCTATCATAAGAAAGCCGACACCTTCTCTACCCAATATTTATCATGCAATTAAATGTCTTTCAATAAACTGGCTATTTATAGAAGCAAAAATGCTATTGTTTAAAAATACTAAAAACTTATCATGAGGAAATTTCTCTTAACAATTTTTTGTTTTAATAAAGTCAAACCATTATTTGGGCTAACGTTGCTTTGCTTTAAAAAAATCAATGAATAAATGTCAAATTTAAATAAAACTTTAATCTCTCATTCAATAATTTACATTTTATCCATAAATAATAATAATTAAACCCCATGAGCTTTGACCATTCACAATAAAATCTTCAAAAAATCAAAGCTTAAAATAGAAAGAAATAATCACTTTAAAATATTAATACACATTTTGGCATTGTTAAATTTTTTGTTCGCTGATATTAAAAGTTGCCATACATGTAAACACTTACCAATTTCAACTGAGAAATACCGCATGTTTACGATTAATCGAGTATTTGATTAGTTTGAAAATCAAAAAATAATAAACTCTATTATTAAGAAATGATTCAACACAAACTCACCGATTTTAAAGTTTTCAACAATTTAATAGCATATGGTATTGAGTACACGTGAGTCGCTGTTTTATTTCAGAATTTTAAAGTTCTCACCTTTAACCATAAAATTAATCCTATCTTTATCAATGTTAAACAATAAAGAGTATTCATTTGAAAGAATTATAATTGTGAATCAAAGAAATGTGTTAACAAATTATCAATGCAATGCAAGTTGGTGATATAGGAACGAACACAGAAAAATAAAGAAATGGACTATCTATTTATACATTAAAATAAAACTTAACTTGTCACTGAGAATTCGATGCCAAAGCAACTCTACACACAACATGATGAAGGAAACAAGAGATTTAAAAGGACAAATGCCATGGTTCTATCAAGTATTAGCGACCGATCCATTATAAAATAAGTAATTTGCGTTGCATGCATAGAAATAACGTTTATAATACCCAATAGACATAAAAACCTACGCATGTTTAAAAAATATCGATTTTCACACCAGATACCTGTCGAAGCACGTTAAGGAATAAAAGTTCTTTTAAATGTCATAATAGATTTAGTTATTCAAAAACAGAGAATGGTGAATTTTAAAAGACTTAACAAAAACATCGAATAAAAACTAAGTTATTATGAATAATTAATAGCAGTAACTTATTATTAAATCACAAAATTAGACCTAAAATAAAAAGCTGAAATTTTTAAAAATTTGAATATTTAGAAATTCATAGAGAAAATGATTTTTGTTAATAATTATATGTACAGTTTATTTATTAATACAAGACATCATGTAATAGTGATTTTAAAGCATTAAAACCATTATGTTAACAAATGGATAAAGAAATTGTATAATATGCAAGAAATAATTGAATTAAAAAAACTAAGTTTATTATTAACTTCAAATTAAAGGTCAAAAATAACTGTATTAAATCGTTATTTAATAGATCGTTATTTAATAATAATATTTTCTAAAGAATGACAACAAAATAATTATTTACTTATTTGTAAACCTATGAATTAATTTAAAATAATTTATAATAAAGCCATATTCGATTAGGCATAAATTCTTAGGAATGGAATAAACATAAAATATTGACCCACATAAAATCCCAATTTTCATCGTCAATCACTTTGTCCTTGTTCATTTTGCGTATTTTTGTCCAATCCTTCGTCGAATATTTGTTCAAATATTTTTTTTAGTGTTGTTTGGCCCGAATCCGTCTGATCAATTGAACATTTCTCAACAAATAATACAAATAGCTTAGTCACAATTTAATAGTTATTATTTTTCTAAATATTATTCAAATGGAATTTCATTAGAAACCTAATATTTCTTATATTTAGTTAAAAACTCAATGAATTGATCAGATGACAAATAATAACATTTATTTTTATTAAAAATGCAATGACAATCGCTTCTTCCAAATGCTTTCAACATATTGAGTATACGACCCGGTTACAGGGTTAACGAAGTTAACACTGTGATTGACAGTGAAGTGCTGGCATCTGTTGGGCAAATAAGAACGGATAACAATTCTTCGCATCTAATACCCCTGGGGCAATGTTGGTATTCCCCGTACGCCTCCACATATCGCTGTGGGTGATACTGCCAGCGTTGATGTTTTCAGTGATCAAAGGGAGATGTGTGGCAGCGTCGCGGCGGAAAACTGGCACCATAAAACAACGCTGTGGATTCTAAATCCAAACGTCGTTGACAACGAGTCTGATCTTCCTCCCTGACAAATGAGAAAAAGAAATGAAGGCGTCAAACTAACATGATAACATCACCGAATGAAATCTAAAGTCGAGACAAATATATAAAAATAATATGAACCTTAAATAGATTATTTCAAACTTAACCGCAAAAAAATATCTATTTATTATTATAAAAGGGTATTTCTGATTTATAATGTCCAATGATACTTGCTACGACGCATTAGAAAAAAGCAAATATATGAAGAAAAAGATATTAAAGGAATCAAGAATGAAAACTAAATTTTAAGCGATGAAACTAACAAATTAGAAAATAATAAATAGTTGAAAGCTTTTACACATAATTATGTTCATAAAAATAATGGATTAAAATATAAACATAGATAATTGAGAATAAATTGCTTTTCGGAATATTTTTCTTAAATACCTTTTGTTATAATCATTAAAAAACGAAAAATAATATAATTGAAAATTGGTGTAAAATGGGTAAAAAAAACAATTTAACTAAAAAATTTAAATTTTTTAAATAAGTCTTAGATAAATAATATTACTAAATAAATATGACGGGTTCGTCGCTAACCAAAGCAAACACAAAAAATGCTGGAGTAGCCTGAGACTCTGTAAACAACAAAGTCATTAAATTAACAAAAAGCGAAAAAACGTTTCTTCTTTTTGCAAAATGAGATTGGTCTTAATTTTTTCTCTTCTATTATCTTATTCACAGATTTTGGAGCATGGTTTTTCAATGATTAAACAACAAGTCATTAGTAATACAATTATAAGGGAGATCGTGTACACAAAAATAAATAAATAAAATAACTGAATCTCCAGCAATGAAATAAAAAAAAAATGATGCTTTTCAAAAAACGCTAATAAACTTTATTTGTTCATCGTAAAAGTCGTAAAAAATTAAATGCTTTTAAAATTAAACTTGTATCTGAAAACTTGTTAATTTTGTCGTGATCCGCAATCCGCTTGCAACACGTAAAACTTTTATCTGACAGATAAACTCAAAAATTGTTTGCATACAAAAAAGATTTAATGATTTGGATCATCTGATAAGTCTGTGATAGTCACTTAAGCCAGCTACCCCTAAAACCCCTGGATGTCGATGGAGTTTTAGTCGGCAAGAGGTTTCATGTACTAGGAATGCACAAGAAGCTGCTTCGATGACTTAGGCCTTGAAAATCTATTTATGGAATCTGTTTCGAAATTACAAAGTAACAAAAAATTGATAAAATCAGAGTATTATCTTGAATGCAAAAATTTCGTGAATATTATTATAATGGACACAACGGCGAAACAAAAATAAATAAGTAGAATTTAAAGCGTTATCAATAACCTCAAATATATGGCTGAAATGCTCAACACAATTTTTTTAAAACCGAAAATAATAATTAAATAAACCAAAATAAATCTTGTTTTAATTAGCAAATAGCTAGAAACAAAACATTAAAATGCTTATGAATTTTGAGAAATATTTATCTGCGCAGTGAAAAAAAATTTTAACAATTAAAGAATAAAAATATTTTTGTGACAATCTTAATAAATCCGACTGCGCAAGTGGTTATTTAACTTGAATTGATAACGTAAGGTTTTTCCATGAGCAACAATGCAATAGGTTTGATCACGGAGCGTGAGGAGTCTTATTACAAAATATGTTCATTTTAATTATAATTTTTCTTAAATACCTTTTTTATCATATCATTTAAAAAAAAATTACTAATAATTATCATTCCCCATTCAAAGATCAGTGAAAATCGCAAAAACTATGTATGATTGTGCTTAAAATTCAAGTTTCTAATGGCTGGAAAGTATGTCACATAAATTTAAAAAACATCAATGAAAAAAATTGAAATAAAATATTTGGTTTTATACCTTTTTAAATTAACGAATAAAAATATTTCTCGGAACAAAAAATAAAAAAATATTCTTTCCAAAATAAAATATTTTCTAAATAATTTACACATAGTCAAATAAAGAAATTGAAAAATAATACAAGTATTGGGTAAATTACAAATGACAAAGTAAAAATGTTTGAAAACTATATAGAAAGTTTCAGTCTAAACCGATTTGTTTTTTGATTATCACCTAGCTATTTATAAATTTTCTTCAATTTACTAGAATAGCAAGTGTAAATTTTTAACAAAAAACTTAAAGGATTGGCTAGGGTAAAAGAAGATAAATTCCTAAAATTAACCTTTGGTTAGCCAATTAAATTTGGACCATCAATGAAACTCTTGAGCATGACATGCAATAAATCACGCGCATTTAAAACTTCGTAAAACAATTTTTTTAATAATTAAATGTATAAAATTACTTAGACAATGATGAAAACATTCAAAGTGATCGATTTAAGACATTCTGAAGAATATAATTTTTTTACTTAAAATAATAGATAATAGGTCGGTTCTAATACAAATTAAAAATTTAATTACTGTTCACCAAAGAGGCAAAATCAAATTCAAATTTTTGAGGGTGATTACTAGGGCTGTCAAAAAAAGGCATATGCCTTTTTTTTGCGCACTATTTTCGATCTATTAAGCATAAATAACACCTTTTCCACTTGGTTTGAAGCTTCTATGTTGAGTTTTATTATGCCTTTTTTTGCCTTTTTTGCAATTTTCATGCCTTAATGCCTATCCATGCCTTTTTTGACATTTTATGCCTATTTTCATGCCTTTTTTGGCATTTTTGGTGATTTTTGTCTTGAATTTAGTTGAAAATTAGCAAAATGCACCCCTAAAGATCGACTTTTT
>JAKKIK010001520.1:0-15825 GCA_024500135.1 Heterodera carotae | reverse complement strand
TAATTGTGTGTATGTTTCTAACTAAGTTGGACTTTGAGCCCCGATCAAATCTGTCTGCTTTTCCTTTTATGGTCAATCCTTGTTGTTTTCAACACGGCGATAAAGTTTGTACTGTGAATTTTGAACATTTATTCTTGAATCTTATTTTGGACCGCAAATTAGATTTTGTTTTGTGAGTTATTTATGAAAATTAAAGTCTGTTCTATTTTAATATTTTCCTTTAAGGACATCATGTGGTTGTCTGCTGCTGATGTTGTTGCTTTTTAATTTTTTTTTTGTTAACTTTTTTGAATACTTTATCTTTTTGCAGAATGTAGAAATAAGATTATTTTCAATTTATTTTTTTTTTATTTTAATAGATAGTCAATATTAATTTTGTGTTTGATATTTTATTTTTTTAAATTAATATTTATTTTTTGTGAAAGTCATTTTGCTATTTTTGTCACCTACGCCCGCATTATTTTTTGGGTCAAATTTATTTAAGCTTACTAAGTGATACATATCTTATAATCTTTAATTGCTGAGCAGGAGTACAATCAATTAATTATATAAATTACAATTTTGAACCCACTTTTTGGTTTCTATTCTTAACAGTGAATAAAAAAAAAATTTAATTTATATAGGTCTAGGTTTTTTAATCTTGCAAATTTATAATTGAATTCCGTTTCGTCGAACACCACTGCATATTCCTATGGTTTAGCTTTTTCGTACGCCATTTGCGAGTGATGACTTCATATACAAAATTATTTATTTCATTTGTTTCTGGATATTACTTAATTGATTGTTTATTGAACTAGCCTCCAATAAGTGTTAACATGTAAATGATTTTCTAACAAATCTCAAATCAAACTAATTAGATTTTTTTCAACAATTTGGAATCTTATGATTCTTACTAATTTTATATTAATTGTTTTAGTAAACGTTTAGAAATTTCTCAAGTATATGAAAGAGTACATTAATAAAAAAAATTTTCGTGAGAGAAAGCAAAATATTAACTGTTTCATGTATTAACAAACTTTTATTGGTATTTAAATTAATCTATTTATTGTATAATTGATTACTAATAATGGTTCCAAATGGTTGGCGTGACTGAACAAAAACAAAACGTGACTACAACAGTCTGCTAGTGACTACACGAAAGCGAAATATGTTATAAAACTTGACAAAACAATTTCTTATAAAAAAAAGTACAAAGATTCGAAAATAAAAAATTTCTGTCAAATTTATAAAATTAAAATTTAATAAGGAGGATTTAATTATATTACTGTCCGATAAAATAAAATTATATTTTCTAGTTCTTTTGCCTATTAATTCAGTGAATTTTTTTTCCATCACGAATTGGCGTCATTGGCCTCGGCATTGAGATGTAATATGACGCGTTGACATCGGCATTGATATCTGATGAATTAAAATTTATTGATACATATTTCTCTTTTAAAAATTTTTTTTAGAAATTATTTGATATCAAGAAGAAATTGAAAAAAATTGTTACAATAAAATTAAAATTTGAACAATGCACATCAATAAATTTTGCTAATCTGGAAATTTTCCGTAAAGAAATTAACACGCCAAAAGAAATGTAAACAAAAATATTTATAATCAAATTTAAATAATGCATACTCATTATTTTTGCTATGCTAGGTATTGTGCCGTAATTGAGTGGCACAAAACAATCGCTGAGCTAAGCCCAAGAGAGACTTCACAAAAATTATAAGCAAATAGCAAATTTAAAATTTGGAATTAAAAATAAATTAATAACATAAAAAATGCTATAAAATTTTCTTGTTTATAAAATTACTTATTTGCAAACAAAAATAATCACAAGAGGCATTGAAACAAAAGGTAAAATAGGAAGATCTGCCAACACGAGATGAAAGCAAAAATAAATTCCTTCCTTCTAATAACTTTTTAACCAATTTAAAAAGAAACCAATGATAAATTATTGCTTTTTCAAAATCTGGAATTTTAAAATTCTCACAAGGTAATTATATATTAGTTATTTTCAGTAAAGAATAAAAAAATTTTTCTCACGTACCTACCAAATGAAGGAATAAATAAATAATTAAAAAGCTGACAATGATCTAAAGCAAATATTATATAGGCCAGATGGTGCTCCGTGAAGGCAAATTGAAAGAATTGCTGGCATCCCCTTGGCTTTCAAACAGGGCCTGGTCTATGAAAGACAAAATATTAGAATTCGGAGACATTAATTATTGTTTTTTGCAAATTTCTTATTAGTAAGCATTTTTCACATAATTAATGATTGCCTTTTATTCTCATTAATTTTTAAAATTTCTTATAAAGTTTATTTATTGTAAACTAATAACCAGAGTACATTTTCTGATTTTGTTGGGTTTAATAATTTCTATTTTATATATACTGTGACTTTTTCAACAACAAATTATTTGTTTAATTTATATTTACAGTATTTTATAATAAATATGAATTTTCTGTAAAAATAATTATTTTAAACTATTCTTTGGTAATAAATGAGAATTTAGTAACATGGATTTAGTTTAATTACCTAACATACCAAGAATTATTATTCGCGTTGATGATGGGCTTGCCTTTCACATCAAAGTTTCGTCATAGTTTTTGACATTTTTTGAGTTCAATTTGTTCTAATATTTCACATAGGCTTTTTGTTTGCTTCAATGAAAAAAGAAGAATGACCTACTTTTTAAAAATCTGTTTTAATTTCATATTCGATCATATCTGCCACCGTATTGTCATTATATGACCCAGTTGGGATTTAACTCGAAAGCTTATTCTTGTTAAGAATGTGAATTCCTGGCAGGCCTTGGCTTCGAATTTTTTAGCATCGCCTAAGCTTCAATAAGAATTAACCAAATCTTTTTTATAATACCTATATTTTTTGTGCTAAAATTTGCATTCCTTGCTGCGGTTTCCAAATTCCAACGCTTAAGTTGCATTTTCAGCTTGTTTTGCCATCAAATGCATTTACTTTCCTTATTATATGTTTCTCTATACAGTCGTTTACAGCTTTTATAACATCACCTCTGCCTTTTTGTTATAAGCAATACTTTTTATATTTGATTAGATGATATTAAGTTTAACAATGTCGCTGCTATACACATCTTTTTCTGTGATAGGTTGGTCCTTTGTTTGACCCACCTTTTTATAGTTTTTGCTTTATATAATATTTATAATTAAGAATTTTTATAGTACGGCTTGTCAAGGACCATTGGGGTGTGGAATTGTTGGAGGGGATGCCGGAGGCGCAGCCCCGGGCAAATTGATTGGGCAGGCATTGCCACAATCATGATATCACATAACTGGTTAAAAAAAAATAATCCAATTCTTTTATTTAAATTTTTACTTGTTATTGGAGGACTAATCAAGATATTAATACTGCAAAAAAATTAATTTCTTAAATAAATAATATATTATTAGGAATGTTGCAGTTGCTAAGAATTTAGACCTAATTTGTTATTTTACATTTAATTTATTAAACCTTTTTCAAATAGTTGCTGATGACTGTTAGGGAGAATTTAATTTCTAATGGATTCATTTCTTAACAAATATTAAAGTACTTCTTGCTTGGAAGCGGGCGCTATTCTTTTATGGATTAAACACATTTTAATTACAATTTTTAAAGCGAGTATTTTTATTATCAACATTATGTTTCAAAATCTCTTGCAACGTTTGGTCTCAAAGTATTTCCTTGTTAAGGTCACATTGTCTTTTTTCGATACCTATTATGATAACTGTGCTTGTTTTGCAGTGTGTTACCAATCATATCTTATGTTGATTTTTTGAATTGATCAGCAAATTTAATCTTTATACAAGTAATGAAATAAAATTTTAGATAGTATTTAATAATTTTTTAAGAAATTTTTTGCTACTGAAAAGTCTCGTTTTTATGCATAAAATTGCCAATTTTAGTTGTATTATTATATTATTTTCAATGGAATAATTATGCTCAGAATTAATATTTATTGTGTTTCTTGCGTATATGCTCATCGCAGAACTCCTCATTTAGTATGCACGGCAATGGTCTTGACAGATATATATTGTTACCAGCTTGTCTTGTTTGTCATCGAGTGAATTCATTTTTAATTGGTAGAATTCTTTATAAGATATTTATTATATCTCAAATCATTCGTCAGCATTAATTTTTGGATTTTTTGTATTAGTAACATTTTTAGATTTTTATTAAGGTAAAAATGTAGATATTGGCCTATTAGATTATTTAATATGTTTTTAAATGAATACATATATTTTTTTTGCCAGTTTTAACAGATGCTCATTATGATAACAAATCAGATAGTTTGTGTATTGTTTAAATATAAAATGCACATCGGTTTTTTGATTTTTCAAAAATAAAATTTTACGTATTGGAATAAGAATGATTTGATAATTGAATTTTGACTGCAGTAGCGCAGCATGTTCGATGTCTGCGACTGGGTTACTTCTTGTTATTCAAAATAAAGTATTTGTATGACTTTTTGTTAGACTTAATTGGTACATTTTTAATAAAAAAATTAATTTATTTAATTTATCGCATGTTCAGTAATCTCGCCAGCGAATAAGTTGCTCTAGCAGACTGGTTCTATTGATCGCATTTTATTTTCTGTTCATCTGGGTATTAGTGCTCTCATGAAATGTGTGCAAACTTATGGTGTTTGATTGAATAACGGGAAGGTGTTTTTTATTTTTTACCACTTTTAAATTAACGAGAACGAAACATCCATTTTTGTTCTTAATGAGGTGAGGTTTTACAACAGCTCTTTTCATTCAAGACATTTAGTGTGTTTTTATTTTAGAACTTATTTTAATCCACTGTTGCTATAATTTTACTAAAAAAATTAGTTTCTATAATTATGTAAATACATAAATAATTTATTTACATGACTTTTGCCCTAGTCGCAAACAACAAAAGGCATTACCTCCTTTCAGTGACGATGCTTAAAAAGTCTCGAAATTTTGTATATTATTTAGTAATTTAAATTACAATTTTTTTTTGTTCATATTTTCCGATAAATGCTACTATTTTTGTCCTAATTATTGTTAATTCAGTTTTTCGATAATTTTTCAAAATTTCCAACTTAGGTTTTCGTATCTTTTCAGTTCCCAAAAACCTTCAATAACTTTGGACTATGGCATTCTTTTGTCGGTATCGCTAAACATTGAATTTGACATTTGCTTCAGCTAATTTCGGGCCCCTGACTCCAATTCTGACACACTTTTTCTACTCGTTTTAGTCCGCAGTAAGTTTTATGTGAATCTCAAGCTGACATTTTTGAAGATCTTAAAATATATAATTTTAAGCGTTTAGGTATAAATTTAATTTGCATTTTTTGGTTACCTTTATAAGTCATTTTTCCGTCTGTTCCATTGTAGTTATATATTGCTATATCGTTTTTCCACTTAGAAGGAGGTTTCGTTGACTTAGGCACACAATTGCCACCATTAGCTCATTTACACTTTTGATAACCATTCCTTTCGTTCTCGCACACTTTTTCTACTTTTTTTTGACTGCAGTAGGTATTATGTGAGTCTTGACGCTGCCATCTTTGAAGTTCTTAAAAATATAAATCTAAGCAAAATTGCATAAATTTGATAGCTTTGTTTGCTTACCTCTAAAAGTTGTGTTTACTTTGTTTCCATTGATACATTGCTTTATCCTCTTTCCAATTAGCAAAAATTTTGAAAATGTCACCAGGCACAGAGAGTGAGTTTAAAAAGCAGGCTCATTGAGTTTAAATTAAATCCAAAAAACTCTAATGCTAAATTTTGACGATGTCAGTAAAAAAGATTGGTGGAAAATTCCCACCCCATTCTCACTATTGCCCCTTCCCCAATTTCATTAACCTCGTAGACGATCACGCAATGCAATAATGCGCATGACAAAATGACAGCACATAAACAAAAGGGCATTATATGCCAGGATTATGGTTATACATATGTATATTGAAAATTTTTTTTTCAAAAATATAATGCAAATATTTCATAGGCATAGCCCATATGACGGTGGCAATATTCTTATCTTTCTAAAAAACGCACTATTAAAGGAAATAAAAATGATCAAAAAATCCCCAAAAGTCGGGGGATGGAGTTTAACCCCAAATTAAAAATGACAAAAATCCACAAAAAAACTTTAAAAAGACGAGGATTCAAACCAAGTCTGTCCCAACTGAACCTGTAGCACTAACATTTAAAAGGTAATGCATTTTCAAAAAAAAAAATTAAAAAGTCAGATTTGGAGTGTTGTCTTATCGCTTAGCTTCTGCTTAATGTTAGCTTATAAACCGTTTTGCCAATTTTTTTTCAAAATAAAACAAATAGTCTTAGACCTAAAAAATTTTAGTTTTTTTTGGCTTTTTTTGTATTATTTCCTTTTTTAATTCTTTTGTCATTGCTTTGTCATCATTTTAGGAATATTTATTTTGGAAGATTTTTGCTTAAATATTAACAGACATCCATCATATTCATTACTTAATGGTAATTTATTTGGATTATATTGTAATTTATTTAAAATATACTTTGCAGAGTTCACAGAAGCTTTTTTCATGTGCAGCTTACAACGGGTATTCGGATGTGCGACGGCACATGACATATGAAGTAATTAAGTTTTGTTTTATTACAAATGTGATTAATGGCCAGAAGGTATGCAAAATTAATTTTTTGAAAATATTTGTTATTATTTAAATAATTATAACATTTATATTTAATATTCATTTTCTAATATAATTTTACTACGGAGCATAAGAGCTGAAGTTGTCGTTTTGTTGAACCGAGGGAGGACCTAGTTTCATCATTATTTTGATAAAAATGCGCCACGTCGTGAGCACAAAAAGGAAGTTTTAAAACAAAGTCCGTGTAAAAAATGTAATAGTTTTTGTCTAGATTTATGTTTAGTTAATAATTTGATTCAGTTATAAGCGTAATGACCCACTTTTTCTTTTGCTTGAATTGGCTTTTATTTTGGCTGAACTGCAGATTACGCGAACTTTGAAATTTTACACGACCTTAAGTTGTTTACACGACCACAAAAACGTAAATTTTAGAAGAAAAAAATTTAAAAAGTCGCAATATTATGATCCCAAAAAGTCTCTTTTTTGACTTTTAAACCTGCTAGGATACCTACCAACTTTATTAAAATTTCCATATTCTGCTAAAAAATATTTAAAAATGGAAAGAAACTATTTAAAATTGTCACAGTCTAATTAATTGAAAAGTAGGTAAATTAATAAAAAGTATGGAGAGATGAGGATTCGAACTTCCATAATTTTGCAGATGTTTATTTATCGCCACATAAAAACATTAATTTATTTCCCATAGAGGTCTTGATCTCGATAGGTGTTACTGAATATTATCGTTTTTATTTATTTATCAATTTAAAAACATTGTTAATTTCAAATTCAAAATATCATCCGAACAAAGGTAACTTACCAAGCGCCGTGTCCTATTGCCAAGATTTTTTTAAAAGCCGGAAACTTGATAATTTATAAAAATAAACATGATAACGTCCTATCAGTTTGTATAAATAAATGAACGTGATAAAACTCGAACCATAACATCTTAAATAGCAATTCATTTGGAAAGGCTTTATCCGTCTATTAGGTTATACATATTATTCGTTTTGCCAAGACAATTTGCAAATCAGTCTAAATCAATTAATTCATTCATTGTTTAGTACGCGTTGTTATTAGTACGGCGTTGAACGTTAATTTTTTATTTACTAAAAAGTTTATTGGTCGATGTCGATTGTTTAGTCCGGCCCGTGTTCTGTGTCCTTTTAGAGTTCATTTAAATCAAGGAGAAAGTGGTGGACCGCAATGAGGATGCTGAAAATACTTTGCCGGCAATGACGGAAACACCGTGCACAACCGGTAAAATAAAATAATAAAATATTTAATTATTGTAATTTGAAAGATTATTAGGTATTCCATGTAATAGACATGGGATCTATAATTGTACTATGTTTAAATAGAAAATAAGGCTGGCATTTAAATTTAAAACTTTTTACAATTTTAATATCCTTTCTTGTATAGAAGAGTTACAAGCATTAAAATTACGTTGGATACTTTTTTATGAAAAAATTTATTTGATTAAGTATTTGTTTATTTTAATTAATTCTATTTAACCAACTTTTCATTGCAGTTATAATTTATGGTTAATTTTTTGAAAATTTATAGTAACTACAACATTTAGATTTAATATCATTTTGTAATATAATTTAACTACGGAGCATGAGAGCAGTCTTTCCTAATGGTAATGTAACTCTTTCCGTTGAGGTTTTATTCAAACGCGTAAGTGTACTCGATGTCTGTTCTTTTTGAAAAAACATTATGTGTTTAATTTTTAAATTATTACATATTTAAGTAATATAGCAGGGTACTTAGTTAGCAATTTAATACATTTTTTTGAATACAAGACTCATTTTCACTATAATTAGTATAATATTAATATGAAGCCGTTTTATTGAATTGTAGGACCTGTTTTAACATTATTATATTAATAAAAAATGCGCCACTCGT
This sequence comes from Heterodera carotae, assembly GCA_024500135.1. Classification (NCBI taxonomy): domain Eukaryota; kingdom Metazoa; phylum Nematoda; class Chromadorea; order Rhabditida; family Heteroderidae; genus Heterodera; species Heterodera carotae. The sequence goes on along the minus strand of JAKKIK010001520.1, from coordinate 7,321 downwards.
TGTAAGCTCAATAAGGCAGTTTTAAAACTTCGTGTGAAAAATGTAATAGTTTTTGTCTAGATTTATGTTTAATTAATAATTCGATTCAGTTATAAGCGTTTGGCACACTTTTTTGGTTTGAATTAGGCACTTTCTTTTTTAATTGGATATCTTTAATCACAATAATATGTTTAATATAATACTTCCTTAAATTTTTGTATTAATTTGAACTTCCAACTATTTTTAAAATTTATCATAATCTTGCTTGATTCTTTATAAGTTTAGAACATACGAACAATTCGATTTTCGGTTGTATTTAAAGCATTGCCATTGTTTCAGAATTTGCAGAATTCCTATATATATATATATTTATTTTTCAAATCAATATATCAATGTGTTAAGTTAAAACAGAATTCCTATCATATTCATTAAATATTTGTTTAGTCGTTTAAATATTGAAATATGTATTTCTGACAATTTTTTAATGTGCCACCATGCATAAGCGGTCTTGGAACCTCACGACACCACAACCAGTTCTTGCTTCTGAGTGCTTCTGTTACAATAACTCAAAGATTTTTCTTCACTTCCACAAATAACCGGTTAGATCGATACCACGCAACGTTGGACTATATTTATTAGCTAGCCTACTTTTATTAGGATTCTTCACCAGTATTCCATCAGTTGGACTGAGTCGATTTGCTTAAAAATTTTTTAAATTATATTGTATTGTTTTATTGAAAATTTGTCAAAATTTTAGATTGGATTTGCATTTTTGTTTATTTACTCATTTTGTATTATAAGTTCTGTTGTACAAATCTTTGCTGAATTTTTATAAATTTTACTTAAAAAAACTCTCGTTCTATTAGTAGTTTATTAATGTTTTTGCTTTGGTATTTGGTTGTTTGACTTTTATATTTTGCTATTTTCGCAAATTTGGCTTCGAATTTCTTTGATTTTGTGTTCTTTTAATTGCAAGACTTTAATGTCGGCTGTATCTTTCGAAACAATAGTTATTATGATGTACCAACTAATACTCTTAATAATCCAATGATTTAATCCTTTAAACGTTTTACGTTTTTTTCATGAATTAAATGTGGACTATTTTAAAATGTTCAAATTTACAGAGTCTTTGTTATATTCAATGATGATAGATGCTGCAAAGATTTATTATAAAAGAATCAGAATATACAGAACATTTTATTTGTATAGTTAATTTTATTTTACCCTTTTCAGCAGAGATTTTAGCCTAGCATTTTTACTCGGAGAGTGCCCATTTGTTGGTTCGAAGAAAATTTGATCTATATTCTATAAATATTTATTTTTATTATTTTTTATTGGTTACTTATATGTATATATATTTTTGGCTTTAGCAAAGCCTCAGATATCTTTCAAAATTATATAGATAACTGTTTTTGCACTTATAAAGTAAAATTATTATTCACGTCCTTATATTTCTAAATAAGTCCATAAAGATAATAAATTCAAATTATATAATAATTGCGCAATTAAAGAATAATTTGATTTACTTCGCGTCTTCTTGTCTCCATCAACGTCAATAAGAATTCTCCATGTTTTCAGTATTGGGATGAATGAAAACATTTTCTCTCGAACAAAATTTATTTTTATTTAAATTTCCGAATGTTATTTATAGGGTATTTTCACTTTTTTTCCTTCTTGATAAACGAGAGCGGTGTATTGTTTATTGCAGTGTATAAACATTAGTTGATATTTATAAATTAAATGTAATGTGTATGTATAAATATTGGATGATTTATTAAAAATTATAAGAATTGGCGTTAGAAAACTAACTTGTTTCCTTATAATAAATTTTTAACATTTCAATCAATCCTGTTTCAAAACAAACACTTTTACATGCGTGTAATTTTTTTATGTTTCGAAATTGCAAATTCGAAACAGAGAAGTCATTTTCGATGATGTTTACAAATTTTTTTCAACTTATTTTTCGTATCTTTTAATTTGTTGCCTGAAAAAATTTGTTTCTATCCTAAAAGACAAATATTTTCTTGTTATCATTGACATATGACACACATAGTTCATGAACTCATAACGCAGTTGTTGTGCGCCTAAAGCGAAGCCTTTTCTTACTTTTTCACTTTTTTAGTTTCAGCGCAAAAATTTTTGTTCAATATTTCACCTAAAAATTGGTGGAATATATATAATTGTTAAAAAATAAGAATCCTTCAATTTATTTTTGATAAAAAAATTTTGTTTACATTTATTTTTTAAATTGTTTGTTCGCAAGAAAGCCTTTTTATTTTCTTGAGGCACCGCCTCTGCTCTTCTTAATTGCACAAATAAAAAATATTTGATTTAAAATTAAGCCTTGCTAATATCTTATTTATTAGGGTATTTTGTTGGTCGTCGGCCAATGTAAATTAATGTGTAAACATTTATTTAAATGTGTGGTCTCTTTGGTTTACAAGGATTTTCGTACGGCGATAAGAGTTTTTGTAGTCCCATAAGCTCATTGAATTATCTTCTAAGTCTTTAACATGCGTGATTATATTCAAATACTTCAATTTAACGTTGAAATTTCACAATGAAAATATTATTTCGTATTTTCTAAAATTTACCGATCAATGATAAGGCTTCAGAATTCACCTAACTTAATTCGGTTGTAGACCTTTTTTTCTTATTTCATATTTTTATATTTACCATGAAAATCGAATAATATTTTTGTTTTAGAAAAATGATTCAATGGCTCGGCTCCAGTTAATGTCATGAAAGAAGACATCAATTTAGAATGGGCCCTGAATGATGGAGTCCGAACAGTTTAAGCATCGTTAGATTAAAATTGTGTAAGCAAATGATAAAGCTTTAAAACTATAAAATTTAATTCTTGTACTAATGCAAGGGATCCCGCTATACATTAAAAATAAAACCAGAAATATGTGCGTTATTGCCATAGTTTGTCAGGTTCAAATGTTATTTGTGTTAAATTATTTATTTTTTCCTTTTTTTAACAAATATTATTTTTTTCCTTTTCGAAAATTTTAAATGGGTTTTTAAAAAGTAATTTTCAGATGTTATTTATTATCTTTTTTAAATTACTTTTAATTGAAAATTATAAATATTTCAAAAACAATTTTTTTTTTTGAAACTACAGATGATTAATACTTTTTCTGTTATAAAATCGCTTCTTGTAGAAATAGCACCATACCGATTTAAAAATCATTCCCTCCTGGCGCAAAATTTGCATTTTTAATTTTCCTAATATCAATAGACTATGTCATTTTTTGAACTATTAATAGTTTAATGAAGTTTTGCTTGGTATTTGATTTTCGAATTTTATATTTTTCCTTTTTTCGCGAATCTGGATTAGTAAAGAATTAATTTTGGGTGTTTTTAATTGTAAGACTAAAGAGGGCTGACATCTTCGAATTCAATAAAGTGAATCTATAAAATACGGTTTATTTTTTTAATTATATTTTGTACGCCTTTTCCCGAAACGTTTATATTGTTTGGACATTGGTAATTCTCTCATTGGTTCTTTCATTCGTTTATAAAATATTATTTCTGTCCTAAAAGACAGACGTTTATATTGAATTATACCGTTTTTTAATTTTAGTTTCAAAAGTGGCTTTTAGAATAAATTGAAACCTGTATAATTGTGCAATTAAAGAATGAATTATTTTAGTACGAGGTACTAACATTCTAACTAATCCAATAATTAGGTTTTTTAAAGAGATTGTGCTTTATTAAAAATAGAAATTTAATAAATTTTGAAAAAAAACTCTGTAGTCCTTGTCATAACTCAGATAGATGTAAAGGTCGCCCAAGATTCAATGTTATTGTTGTATTTACTTTTTATTTTCTTTTGGCAGAAGATAGTATTTTTATTTCTATTTTGTTTATAATTGATGCCATTTCCTTTTAATAAGTGACTCGCAGCGTATTGAAGTCTTAATCATTAATAAGATTACGTTATATCGGTTTGTTTTTGATGCAAAGTCCATTTAATAAGTGAATTTTGGAAATTATAGAATTGGGGTTAGACTGTATTATCAATATAATTTTCTTGCTGGGGTTAGACTGTATTATCAATATAATTTTCTTGGGTTTTTTAATTTAAATAATGTAATAGTTTATTAACAATCTTCAATAAAGCTCTTTTGACTTATATTTTACCTCATTTAGAAATCACAATCTTTCATATATATATATATTTAAATTATTTTTCAAATTAATGTATCGACGTGTTAAGTTAAAACAAAATTCCTTTCGTTTTCATTATAATATTTGTTCAGTCGTTTAAATATTGAAATATGTTTTTCTGACAATTATTTAACGTGCCATCATGCATATTAGTGAACTATTCAGCCATCTTACTCTGAATGCTTCTTGTATTCTTTTGGCTTCCATTTTATTTTTAGGCCCATGATTTATACGAGAGTTTTGGTTCATCTTCTGGCAGTCTTGAAAATTTTTGTTATGAGTTAAAATGAGGACTATTTTAAAAATTCTTTATTATAATGAATGGTGACACGTTGATGCTAAAGATTTTATTATTAAAAATAATTATTGAGAAAATGGTTGACCGAATTTGTTTTAGTAAATATATTCCATACTAATTCATTGAATTATCTGTATGCGTACCTGGACAGCAAAAATAAAAATAATTTGTTTCAATTTTAATAAAAAAGTTTTTGGCATTTTATAATTTTTCGATTTGTGCATAAAAAGCAACACTTTTTTAATTTAGATTTTTTTTCTTCCGGCACTTCGTTGTAAGATTACAATTTTATTTTGCTAATATTGTATTTATTTTTTGTTGTTCGTCGATCAATGTTAATTATTGTACATAGCAATTTCAATTTGTGGTCGTTCAATAAATTTAATCTTTCCTTTCGAATTTTTAAAGGTGTATATTTTTAAGTAATTTAAGTTATTTATTATTCTTTTTTAATTACTTTAATAATATTTTTTCGTTTTATTGTTTTGTTATACAAATAGGATTTTTTATATTTATGAAATTTATTTAGTTGATTTGGATTTGGTTGTTAAATTTTGTTTATTATTTATAAGCATTTTGTTTTGAATTTGAACAAAATTTTTAATTATCCTATTCATATTAAAATTTTTATTTTGCTTACATTAAAACCCACGTCTATTTCCGAGCGTATGTAGCGTCAGGTTTCTTCTTAATTGGTTGAATTTTGGCTGTATTGGGTACGATATTCTTTTTGATTGATCTGTTCTGGATGTTAACCTAATCCTTTTTTTCTTTTTTTAATAGATGACTTTTAGAGAATTATTGAATTAGTATATTTAGATTTAAAAATTCACAGCGTAAGATGTCTTCTTGAGTTTCTGTGTCAAGTGATTTATATTTTGTTTTGATTCTTGGCAGTAATATATTTTTCACTGTCCACAATAAATAAATAAATTTTTTCTTTAGGGTATTTTTATCTGAATATTTTTTAATAAATTGGCTTTTTATATAATTGGTTTTTATGTGTGTTGAACTATAAATGCCCTTACCACTCATCGATACCACCATACGCATTGATAAGGTGAAGGAGGTACTGTAGTTGTTGATCACTACGTCCGTTATAACTTTTTTCTATTTAATTGCACCGTGTTTCATCATATTTATTCTCATCAATTTTTTAGGTTCTTGACTATTTATTCTATAAGTGAAAAGAATTTTTAGAGGTTCTCCATTTAATAAATAATAAATGCCATTTTGATAAATCCATTAGTATGTGCAAAAATCGAAAATGAGAGCATTTATTAAAGATAGTCTTGTTTCATTTTTATTAGGGTTGCGCCCCGACCCTTCGGGGAGAAGAATGTCGGGGGTCGGGTATTGGGCTATGCGTCGGGTCGGGGGGTCGGGTCGGGGCAGTAAATTTGTCGGGGATCGGGGACCCCGGTCGGGGAATAAGAAAAATTTCAAAATTCAAATTTTTTCAAAAATATCAATTAAATTGTGTTCTATGATTTATTAAATGTATTTCATTTAAAGAAGGTGGCCGGGCGGGATCCCATCCGGGATCGCGGCCCAAAATCCCGTCCCGGTTTAAATTCCGGTCCACCAAAAAACCCGGGATACGGGATTTTGAAGGAAAAACCCAGGATCCCGGCCGGGATTTAAAAAAATGAAATTTTTGTAAATGAAAAACAGATAATCGTTAAATCGCATAATACCATAAAAGATCCAATCAATATTACTCGCCGCAAACATTTTTTTTTAGGCATTGAACTTAAACAGAAAAACTTGTTGTGTGGGTGTGGGGCTGGCGGTGCCGATCCAGGAAATTTTTGACAAATTTAATCGAATTTTGTCAAGTAAAGTTTTCCAAAAATTGCATAAAGGCGGCAAAATTTTCCACGTAAATTTGATTTTTTGGCGCTGGAAGATGGGCAATAAATTATCGTAGTTTTATAAAAACTTATAAGTTGCTGCTGATTTTTTATTATTTAATTGGCATAAAAAATATAAAAGTGTCGAAAACATTTTCAACACGAGGGATTAGAACCACATCTGATGTCGAGGCAGAAACTAAAACACAGACCAATCGGCCATCATAAAATTATTTTGTTAGGCGAAATTATGTATAAATTCCCATTTCTCTCCTTCTCTCCTCAACTTTTTTACTCTGATCTCCATCCCTACCAGTGCATATTTTTTGTCGGGGACGTCGGGGATGGCATGTCGGGGATCGGGGATTGGGCCATGCGTCGGGTCGGGTGGTCCGGTCGGGGAAGAGGCCCAAAAATGTCGGGGATCGGGATCGGGGACGTCGGGGTCGGGGCGCAACCCTAATTTTTATGGATAAATTTATGCTCATTAATAATATCATGTATATGAAACATTTCTTTCAGATGTTTAAGCTACTAATAGAATTTTTCATAATTTTTTTATTAAAAATTTTTTTACCAAAAATGCGGATATATCCGCGGATATCCGCGGGCGGATTTGACCAAAAATTGGACGAATCCAAACGAATACGGATATGGACCCCACGAATATATTCGGATACGTCCGTGCACACCCCTAAAAAAGACTACCAAAAAACCTTTTTCAGATCTATCCTTTATTAAGTTTCTTCACCAATTTCCATCACTTGGACTGCGTCGAAAATATATTATAATTATTTTAGTGAATTTAATTAAAATTTTTAGATTGTGATTGCATTGTTATGCCTTAATTCTTTGTTTATCATTTAAACCACACAGTGCTATACGCGCAGTCTTGCATTTCATCGTCCATAGGTTGATTTGGTGCTGACGCGTTTCTTAAAAACTGCCACCCATGCGCGTTTCTTAAAACTGCCAAAATGGGATTGCGCGTTTATTAAAACTGCCACCCATGCGC
>JAKKIK010001519.1:0-15835 GCA_024500135.1 Heterodera carotae | reverse complement strand
CGCGCGACAATGTGCCGCCGCTTGCAGCCGCGTCCTCCATCAGTTTAGTGCCTTCTTTTAATGACACTGATGCTTCACCACTGGCACTTTTTGTTAACTCTTTTCCGCTTTCGCGATTAGGCGTTCCGTCGCCGCTGGTCGTCTTTGCGCGCGACAATGTGCCGCCGCTTGCAGCCGCGTCCTCCATCAGTTTAGTGCCTTCTTTTAATGACACTGATGCTTCACCACTGGCACTTTTTGTTGACTTTTTTCCGCTTTCGCGATTAGGCGTTGCGTCGCCGCTGGGCGTCTTTGCGCGCGACAATGTGCCGGAGATTTCCATCTGATCAGTCTGCTGCTGTTGATCACCTCCTTGCCCTCTATTCTCGCTATTTTTTGTAGTTTGGTCACTGGCGTTTGACGGAAGCGGTGCGAATTTCCGAAAAGCGGACTGTTCGCTTGTCTTAAATTTTGTTTCCATTCTTCTAGGCTTTATTCCTTTTCCGTCGCCCGAGGTAGCCCAGGCGACCGTGAAAACTGTGAAAAGCAGCCAACAAAATTTCAGATATATCATTTGCTAAAAAAATTTGGTATATGAAAGATAGAAATTTAAATATAATTATTTTACATATATATTACTGATCGAAAATATTGAAGAATGAATATAATAAAGTAGTTATTGAATAAATAAATAAATAAATGGCTCTTTGTATGCGTATTTTATTGGCATTTTAATGGCTTTATTGAGAGGGATATGCGTGGCGTATCCGACACTTTGCCACGCATTATCCAAACAATTTATATACATTAGCTGCAGAATTAATGATTGTTTATTGGCATTGTGCGTAACATTTACGTATACCTAATTCTGAAAAAAAATTCAAACATTATTATGTGTTTTGCAGCCAATAAAACCACCCTATTCTTAAGAAATATTTGAGATAAGGAACCCTAAGTTAGCAAAATACCTATACACATTCGGTATGACAATCTAAAGTTGGGATGGCCGGCACCCGGATTTTATTTTTTATTTTCCACCGAACTCATTATTTTTTTATTGTTTTCCTTACTCTTGTACAATAGATATAAGCAGGGGTGTGCACGGATACGGATAATCCGCGGGTATCCGCGGATATCCGCGGATACGGGCGGATACGGATATCGTTTCTTGAAAAATCGTACGGATACGGGCGGATACGGATATGAAGGCCATATCCGCCATTTCAAATATGAGGGTGATTTTTATATAAGATTTGAAATTCTTGAGCAGAATGTTAGAAAAAATAATGAATCAATACATTTTTACTCTTTCGCATGAGTCAACATTAACATTTTGTTTCAAATAATGCGTATTGTGATGTCAGTATGGCCAGATGGTTAGTCCTCTTGGTTACATTGTAGGTTCGAGTCTATTAGACGTAATTTAATTTTCTCTTTTTTTTCTTTTGGAAAATTTAAATTAACAAAAAATGAAAAATTCCAATTAAATATAATACAGAAAATAAAAATAAGACATGAAATGCAAAAAAATTTGCAAAATTTGTTAACAAATCACTTCATTTTGACAAAAAAAAATTTCCCGGCGGCGCCTATCGGCACCGCCGCACAGCCCGCCTAAAATATTCTTTGAATTGAAAAAAGCGAGAAAAATGGACTAATTTCTCTTAAGAAATCCACAAATTTTCAAAAATTTCCCCGGCGGCGCCTATCGGCACCGCCGCACCCCTCCCCACGCACAAAATATTGGCTTTTTAAGCCCAAGTTTTTCAAAAAAATTTTAATGATGGAAAAAGATCACAAATATTGGTTTTATTTTTGATCCCAAAATCTTATTGTTGACCAATGATAGTTTTATTTAGAAAAGTTTTCGTTGAGAGCATTTTTTCAAAGATAGTCTTGTTTCATTTTTATGGATAAATTTATTCTCATTAATAATATCAATGAAACATTTCTTTCACATGTTTAAGCTACTAATAGAATTTTTTCATATTTTTTTTATTAAAATTTTTTTTACCAAAAATGCGGATATATCCGCGGATATCCGCGGGCGGATTTGACTAAAAATTGGGACGGATCCAAACGGATACGGATATGAACCCCACGGATATATCCGGATACGGATACTGAAATTTGGATCCGTGCACACCCCTGGATATAAGTGAGTCTCATAAGATTAAAAATTTAACAAGGGTTTTGATAAATTTTTATTTCCCATCGGAGGTACACCCTGCCTATGGACCTGCAGGAAATTTTTGACATTTTTAAGCGGATTTTGTTATGTAAATTTGATGTGAGATGCTTCATCTCTTAGCTTCTGCTTATTCATAGCTTCTAAACACATTGAGCTATTTAAAGATCCCAAATTTGTTGCATTGGTCTATCGGCGGGATGTCCAAAATGGCTTTTGTGAATGCAACCGGATTAAAATGTGTTTTTAATTATCCAAAATCATTCAAAAAAGTACAAAACGAGGATCATTCGTGCCGACATGCTCAGATAAAAGCAGGAAGGCTGTGCTTTCAAATGAATACAATTGATACTAAAAGTTATAATGCTATTAATAAAATAATCAAATCAATTTTTATCGAATAATCCTAAATGATTCATCAAATGTCCATGTTCATACATATCTTCTCCAAGAATTATCAATATAAATTCAATTACTCCTTAGGTGTAAATAGCGTGATGAAATTCGTCCAGCTTGGACCTTTTCTCATGAACCATCAAACATTCATAATTTTTCTCAAGCATTCGGAGTACGTTCAGTCCAATGTTACGTCCAAGTAGCATTGTGTGCCCAATTACAAAAACCGATTGCAGATCAAATTCTTCGACCACTTCATTGCCTTGGGACCTGTTGGAATTGAATTTGATTGAATATTTATACCAAGATGTAAACTTTGGAAAAAATGCAAAACATTCTGTCAAGGGCATACATAACCAGACATTGGGTTTCGGGGGAGGGGGGGGGGGGGACTGAAAAGGAGGAACTGAATAAGTCAATCTCAGGGCTGTACTTTTCCATAAATTCTCCGGTTTAATGAACTTTCTTTGCCCATAACTTAGTTTCGGCTGAAGCCCTCTCACACCCCTCCACCCTGTGCCTACGCCCTAGATTTCGATGTTATAAGCGTCCGAATAGCAAATTGAAGATTTGGTCAATTTTACAAAAAATCAAAAAATTCATAACTTTTTTAAATTTGCCTTGAATTTCCAGATAGAGATTAGTCAATTTTTATAGAGATGAATCATTGCTTAAGATTGTAGCCTTGCTTAAAACCTGAATTTTCTCGTTTTCAGACAGATTGTTCAAATTCAAGCCCGTTGGATCGAAATATCGCAAACATAAAATCAGATTCAAATAATCCTAAACTACTTCTATAAATGATTTTTTATTTAAAAATTACATGGGATCGAAAGAGAATAAGTACGAAATTTTTTTCTAAAAAAAGATATTTAAAAGCGAAAATTTCGGCCTCAATTGGCTTAAAAAGGAAAGAAACTAACTTTTGCAAGTCTTTTTGCAGCGTCGTTTTTTCTTTATGAAACTCATTTATATTCTGAATAAATGAAAATCTTTATTAGATATTGTTTAAACAAATTAATTTTAGTTTTTTACCTTAATACCTCTTCTGTCAATGACTTGCCACAGTGTACTAATTTCGGATATAGTGTCATCCTTAATCAATTTGCTTACTATTGACATCAAATTTTACTTACCGTAATTCCTATATTAAAGCCCCCCCGTAGTAGAGCCCCCCTGAAATAAAGCCCCTCTGAATTAAAATTTTTTTCAAATATTAAGAAAAATAAAATAAGTTTAAAATAATCAAAAAAAAAATAACAGTATTTTAAATAAACATAAAAATATTTATTAATATTTATAAAGTGAAGATTTAAATATGTTTACCTAAACATATAAAAATATTAAGATAATTTAACAAATAAGTAAGTAGATATGAAAAAAAATGTTTATGCACCCACTTAGTTAACTACTAATTTACAAATAATTTCCTAATAATTAAAATAAAAAATAATAAACATATTTATTATTAAAATAATTTACCAAACTGTCAAAAAAAATGTGGACCTGTTTTTGAAAGAGCCCTGTTTTCTTATTAATTTTCAAAGTTTTTTTTACAACATTGAGGCAAAGTAATGTAAAAACTACAAAAATTTTAAGCTTTTTGACTGTTAACTGACTAAAAAACCTTCATTTTTGTCGTATTTTTGTAAAAGAAGGTTGAAATATAAAGCACCACCTGTGAGCCCCCCTGAAATAAAGCCTCCCTTTTGAGGAGGGTTGAAAAATAGAGCCTCCGGGGGCTTTAATACAGGAATTACGGTATGTTAAAAAAGACCAAATTTTCGTGGATGAGCACTTGGCCAATGATCATCGGATCGTTTATGAGCACACGAAATTTAGACGAAGTTAACATTAAAGCTGATTTTATGGCGACTATGAAATAATAGAGAATCGGATTTTGGCCATAACAAAATGCAAAGATGCTACTTTCCTGTTATGCAACCACAAAACTAAATGTAAAAAATCAACAAAAGGGCACAAAAGCTACGCGCCAAAATTATTTCGAAGGCATAAATGCTAGTGCTTCACCGAAAGCGAAAAAACCCGAAACCCGAAACCCGAAACCGAAACCGAAAGTCAGACCCGAAAACCGAAACCGAAACCGAAAGCCAAAAAACCCGAAAAAAACCCGAAAACCGAAACCGAAACCGAAATTTCGGGTGAAGCACTAATAAATGCCACAATCTGACCCAAAATTTCTTCAAATGGGTCTGCTTTATGCGGTGGGAATGTGAATTGTTGTAAAACCTATGAGTAAGCTAATCTGAGCGATCTCAAAACGGCTTGAATTTAGAAATCAGAATTAAATAGATAATAATACTTAGTAATTGGCGAGCTTCATCCAAAAGTGGTCGAATGATTGACTCTTCAAGTTTGTTGTTTTTCATCGCTTTTTTAATTTTTTTAAACAATGATTCCATTTGGAGAATTTTTTGAGGCAATTCTTTGCGTATAATCTCTCCCAACTGTCGCTCCAATTTCAACACAAGTGCATTTAACTATAAAGCAAAAACATAAAGCTCCCTCCAATAAAGCCCTTCTGCTCTTGAGAAGACTTGAAAATATAGCCCCCGGGCCACTAAAATAGGAAGTCAGAAACTAATTTGAATTTACCTCAACTGAATTTGCATGCGCTTTCGCACCAATGCCAACAGAGCAAAATAGGGTAATCAAAATTAAAAAGAATGTAGTTTTAGAAGGCATTTTCATTATTTGTAGAAGTCTTTAAAATAATATTTATGAATTTATAGGCTAAATCCAAATAAAATAAATTAAAAGCTTAATTTGCCAATTTATAATTCCAATCGTTAACTTTTTGATTATTATTTTTACATATGTGGCTTATGCGCAAATAAATAAATTATCCAAGGAATAATTTGGAAAATATCGGAAATTGAAAATTTATAAAACAAATTTTCTCTGGTTTTTGTAAAATGAATGCATTAGTAATCAATAAGAGAATATTAAACAATTGGATTACAAAATGCATTTAACGCAAAGATGGACGCAATTAAATTTTTTGCGCAATGCGCAAAAAGCGCGCATTCTGCACATGCAACTTTAAGAAAAGTTAACATTTAAGAATTTAATCAAAACATAAGTGCGTAAATTATTACAGTGTTGTTCGGGAATCCAGTCTCATAAACCGTGACTTTTCGGTTTTTTTTTTGTACGGTCCCGATTTTCTGGTCCCGGTTTTCGGGCTTTTTATGTAAGCCCCTAACATTCGTGATATACATTATTTTTCCAAGATAATTTTTGGCTTGCTCCCCAACCCTGCATTGCCACCGCAATGACGAAGGAAGAACACGGAATGAATGAATGAATTGATCGAGAGTATTGATCAAAGGACAAAGAGCAAGATAGATGAAAAAGAGGCAGTGGCGAGAGTGACCAATTTAAAGGCAAAGAGCCAATCGAGATAATTTAGCATTCTGAGATATACCTTCGTGGGATTACGCCTTATTCGGCTAAGTAATGAGTCTATTCAAGAATTTAATATAAGATTAGAGTCTGCGGTCGACATTTCATTATTTGTTCGGCTTTTCCCATGCGTTTTTTAGCATGGCAAAATGATCTTCGGGTTTTGAATGATCGATTAGTGTTTTTCCGCTGATCAAATCCAGCTGCGCAATCCCAGCAGAAAAACAAGCATTGCTTTTCCCATCCGTTGCGGATTGATCACTGATTCGGTGATTGTTGTAAAAATGACAAAATCGATGCAAAAATTGGCACAAATCTCTCTTCAAGAATGGGTGACACCTAAAAAACGAAATTTCAATAAAATTATAAATTATATATATTATTAAATAACATTTTACGTTATAATGAAAATTTCAATTAGAAGACCAAAGTTCGAGTTCAAAATAAGCGCAACATTGCCTATCTGATAAAAATAGGGCAAACCAAAATAATTCCACAATAAAACAGTTGTTAAAGCAAAAATACTGCATAAATTCAGCGATAACGGAGGAATGAGCTGCTTGCCAATTCGAATGTTTTCAGAGAGCTTAACATTATGTAAAGAAATTAATACAGATAATAATAAAAATCATTTATTGTGCCTGATAACGAATTGAAAGATTATGTGATCCTTCGATTTGCAACATTTTCTGATAAACATTTGAATTGTAACAATTCAACTGATAAAAAATGGCCAATTCCACGATTCCGACCACTAATTGAATCGCTGTCGTTACTATGCTGGACAGTGTTGGCTCTTTTTCCGGGGATGAAGTAAAACCAATAAAAATAGAAATGGTCAACTAAAAGTAATAATGTTTTTTTATTGATATAATAATTAAAGAAATTACTAAAATTACAATTGAAAGTCAAATTTTGTTTCTTACCACAAATGGGCTCCATAACATTGTGAACAAATATCCCCGACGGCGCTCATATGATCGGACAAATAAAGTGGCCAAAATGCGTTCAATGATCAAAATATGGGGTACAAAGTTTCGGCTGCAAATGCTTGTGAAATATATATGTGCAAAAATCGGAAAATAATTTGTCGATTCGGCAATGATCGGATCCCAAAGGATGAATTTGAACAGGCAAATGACGAAACGACAAATGCCGCGCTAAAAAAATGAATTAAAAATTAAATGGAAAAAACATTCGCTATTTTACCAATAAAATGAAGAAGCTTTGGAAGATGAGGATGCATTTCATGTTTGGATGGATTACAGATGTGCGTGCCAACAAGCACAAATTGGCGACGGACAACGGAATGCCAACAAAATTGGTCAACAGTTCAATGGCACCGCCGATGAATAGAAAAAATGTCTCAAAATCGGTCATTGATTGTGGTGATGTTTTATTTGAACACATTTAGGGAGATAAAATAAATCAAAATGGATATGATAAAAGGGGATATGTCTTGTGTAAATGGTCAATTATTTCCAATTTGTCGGCACAAAAATGCTTCAAATTTATCGCTAATGCAATGGCTGGCTTTTAAATTTGTTCTTGTATTTCCTTTTGTTCCTTAAAATTGTATTTAATTTAAATCAAAATAATCTGACACGGCATTTTTTTAAAGCTAAACCGGTAGAACCTAAAAATTTGGAATTCCCGTCCCGGACAAAACTACAAATTCATTTTAATAATTAATTAATTTATCATTCACGCAAAAGTATAAACTTTTATTTGCGCGAGAGTCAATTTGCCGAGAAATGTCCGAATCAAAAAAAGTTAAAATTTATTAATTGTAAGCAAAGAGATCTATCTAAAAATTAATCAATAAGAATTAATGAATTAAATCGGGATACGGTCATAATGCTTTTTTGGCGCCATAATGCGAAAATTCGGGACCCATTTTTTTAAAATTCTCATTGCTTAATTAAATAATACTATTAATTTCATTTGTAATTTTTTTAATTGTCAGAAATAGAGGCTAGCAAATCATTCAAATATTAATAACTTAATATTAATTTTTTTAAGTCGGATAACAATTCGTTAGAGAATCACAGTTTAGAAAATGGATATTCTTATTAAAATTTTTACATTCAATAAAGCTAATCGGTAATAGGTTATTGCAATTTTAATTATAGGAATTATTCAGTAAATTTTTATTAAATAAA
Organism: Heterodera carotae; assembly: GCA_024500135.1. Taxonomy (NCBI): domain Eukaryota; kingdom Metazoa; phylum Nematoda; class Chromadorea; order Rhabditida; family Heteroderidae; genus Heterodera; species Heterodera carotae. The sequence goes on along the minus strand of JAKKIK010001519.1, from coordinate 7,684 downwards.
ATCATCTAGCTACAAATATATTCCAAATAAACTCCCGAAATGAAAAAAATGCCGACATCCCTCGGCACATTCAGCGTCCGACAGGCGATCCGTAGTTTTGCCATCCATTTTGTTCGACTTTATTGGCGAGCCAATGTGCATCGTTCATCTGGGTTCGTAACCAATCGCTGAAAAAAATAAAATTGCATAAATTATATAAATATTGCTAATTAAGCCGCTTACAATGTCGAATCAATTGGGTGGTCCCATCCGCCAAAATCGCCGGGGGGTTTCGTCAAAACGTCCCTTTTGGGTCGAATAACAGCTTTGGATGGGGTATTTGCCTGCTGCTGCAACTGCTGAACATTGCCCTCCTTTCCATTTCGATTTGGCGGTAGCAAAAACTAAATTCAATTTTATTAAATATTTAAATCTTTAAAAATCTGTTTTTATCCTTGCCAAAAGTCCGCCAGGCATTGCAGCACTCGGCGGGTTAGCATGGCCATTAGGCTTTGGATGAAGCTCATCCATTTGAACCCCAATTATGAACATGGCCAAAATGGACGCCAAAAAGAGGACAGTGAAGCTGGGCGAAGAGAAAAAGCACATTTTGTTGGGCAAAATTCTAAATAATTATTTTAATTAAAAACTAAGCAAAATGTATATGCAAATTTGACTTGTTAATGATTATGTGCTCTTACTTACCTTCGACTATTTATACTGTACATAATGTGCCGTCCCAAACACATTGCATCACTTAGCCCATTAGAATGTTTGTTTTGCCGCCCTCAAAAATGCGTCGGGCGCCGCGGGTGGCAAAACGAAGACAAATTTTGACTGATTTGTGAGTTCAGTTAATAATTCATGCTTTTGGGTGGTCCATCTTTCGCTGAGCGTTGCCAAAAAGCGCGGCAAAAAAAATCAAAATAAGTAATTTGCTTGCAAGTCGCATCCATAAAAATATCACTCAAATTCTGAAAAACGCGACAAGGAAATTGAAATTGGGTGACTATGAAGTGATTTAAATTGAATCAAAATGGCCATCGAGCAAAACGACCGTTTCCCGCCCCGTAGGGGGCTCTTTTTCGAACTCTGTAATACAATTCTAATAAAAATAAAAAACTGTTGAAAAATTTTGTATTCCTGTTTAAAATTTAAAGGGAACCTACCTATGCAAGATTATTGAAATATAGACATGGTAAGTGTCCAATAAAACACAATAACCCCTAACTTTTTGGAGATTGTGTGTTTATAAGTTTAAATCAGAGGTCGAATTTGTATAAATGTTCGTATTTGTAAGAAATGTACTATTTTTGGGTTTGCAAGGAAAATTCTGAGCTATTTTTGAAATAATATGTTTTTTGAAAGGTAGCAATTTGAAATGGGGGAGAATGAATCACTTCACTGTCGTTCCAAATGGAAAGGTATTTTTTATACTTAAATACCGAAACAAGAGCGCAGAAAAAAAAAGTCAAGTACCATTATTTAACAGCCCAAATTATTAAGATATTATGTGTAAATAATAATTCGCCTGCATCGGTATGTAATGCACTGGGGGCACTGCTGCAATTAGAAGCAACAAAAACGACATAACAAATTGGACGATTTGTCCAACCGTAAATTTGGAGGACCGAATTGGAAGAAAACGGCGGACTTCAAAAAGTCAAAAACGGTCCCGACACAACCTTGGTATTGTATTTACTTTTTTTTTTAATTTTGTGAGAAAGAAGCTGAATCATTCTGTGTCCATCTCTTATTTATGTAAATACCCGAGATGCACAAGAGTCTCTTTTCTCGAGTCGAGGAGAATTATATTGCTTTTTTGGATCTCGATGTTTTAGTTAGTCATGGAAATACCAAAACATACCTTCCGAATCCAAATAATTCACTGTTTCAAACAAACAATTTGCAATTTCCATAAATTCACAAATCTAGGTGATTCACGTGAATGTCTTAATGCTGTCAGAAAGGCTTCCGGCGGAATTTATGCCAACGTCCAAAATAATATTTTTAAATAAATGGCGCCCAAAATTAATGGAAAATTCATTTTACAATATTTATTATATTTTCACTCGAAATGCTAAACAAAAAACTTCACACCCAACAAATTATTTTCATTTCACTTTGTTTAATGACCATTCATTTTGCCATTTGTGCCCCGCCAAAACATTCAGTCGCATCTGAAAATAAAGGTAACTTCAAATTTGGGTAATTTTGAGTTCATTTTTAATAATAAAGACAACCACCAAAACAAGCTTCTTGGTCTTAATGTTTTTTAGAAATTATTGAATTTTTAAATTTACTTTAATACTATGTACATAAATTGTAAATACTTTTTGCAAAATATCTTTAGAAATAATTTTTAAAATAGTTTTTAATGTTAATTTATATATATTAAATATTTTTTGGGGATTCTGTTGTAAAGCCAATTTTGTGCAAATAATTTTCATAAAGGTGAAGTGGCACAAATTGAGCAACAAGTGCATGATGAAGACGTGCGAGTGTTGGTGGAAGAAGCAATTGACATGGCCCAAAACCTTTCAATGATAATTTCGCCGAAAGCACTCGTCGGAAGGTTTTGTTTGTTTCTTATTTGTATCAATGATAAAGAATTTTTGTTAGTAATAATTAACAAAAATTATTGGATTAAAACTAAGAAATCCAACCCGACAAGTGCCATTTAACAAATGAACTCGAGTCCGTACAGCAAACCCCGGCCTCACAAATCAGGGGTCATTTGAAACAATTTCGAATTTGTTAAGGTGCTCTGGAATGTTATCTGACAAATCTCCTAACACCCTCGTCAATTTTATTGTTTCTCATTTTAAGTGTTTTTTTTTGCAAATTTCCTGTAGGGGTGACGCGGCAGAAATTGTGCCATTTTCTCTCTTCCCGTCGCCATTCCCACGCTCACTCTTTGAACAAGCGAAGCAATTACAAACGGTAAGCTCTCGTTTTTTTTGTTTAAATTGAGCCGCCGAATTAATCCAAAAGTGTCCACCTTTATTTAATATATAAAATTAATATTAACATATGTTTCCCCGTGTCGCAGGAGGCCTGTAATCAGCAGCAGGGGGGGGGGATTCCACCCCCCCCCCCCGAAATGGAAAAACTTTGTTTTTGCCACAGCAAAAGGAAGAGAAATTTGCCAAAATCCTTTCCACATCCCACCCAAAAAAAAACCCATTTTCTCCTTACCTCCCCCCGTTAAATTTTTTTTGTTACGAGCTTCCCGGGACTTATATCAAATAGACTCCGTCTTAAAAATTTAGAGTTTGCATTTGATTTATTTAAGGCATTTAATTTGTTATACTTTCGCATTTCAAATGACTACGATTTTCTGGTTGAAACGTACAAAGATGTGGCGGTATCAAATGAGCAAATTCGGATGCTTTTGCAAATTTTACAGAAGACACACGAAGAAGGAATCAAACAGACAAAGTCCATTATTTTGGCACGATCGGTAAGAAGAAAGAGAGAGAGAGAAAAGACAAATAGAGAGAGAGAGAGACACTGGGATTAGATATTTTAGTTCTTTGCGAGAGTCTTAGATCAGAATTCAAGAAAAATCTCGTTTTTGGTTTCGGGGATAAATCTGGAATATTCGCTACTTGCACAGCACTCGGACCATAAAGATTTAAATTTAAGGATTATATGTGCCATGAGACAAAAAATAATGAAACAAACGAATTGCAACATGAACTAAAGCAGGTAAACCAAGCATTAATTAGTAATGTGTAATTCATATTCATTTGCATAAACGGATAAAATTGTATTTTTAATTAAATTTCGATTTTTGATCCAATTTTAAATTATGTACGTGCCCATAATATACCTATTGTAGATTGAGTTTAACGCGGGACAGATTGGAGGAATGTCTGTGTCCAGTCGCCTTGTCCAAATTCATCGTCATACCATGAAAAGTGCGAAGCTCGAAGTGTCCGACTCGAATTTACCTTTTGGAGCAGGCGATACTGGCACAGCAGAAGTGTTGTTTAAGGCATGGTGAGCAAAGAAATTAAAATTGACAAAAAAATTCAAACAAAAAAATAGACCTCCCGCCTCCATTTGAAGCACATCCTCGAAGGGGGTATTGAAACTTCAAACTTATTTAAAATACATTCTTAATAATTTGCACTATGCCTATTTAATTCTTGAAACAATTTTAGGGAAGCATTTGGCGACCAAAATGGCATAATTGTGCTTATGACTCACAGAAGGAATAGAAATAGATTTTCCCAACGTCATATTGAATATGAAATTAGGCGTTTGTCAAAAGATCGTGTGCCAATTGTGCGCATTGGCTATCCGGAATGCACAGAAATGATGCTGAACGGCAGGTGTTTACAGAAAGAGTTGGGGGGAATTGGCATATAAAAAAAGTCATTCTCGGGATAGGGGCGGTACGCCAATGGTTACAAATGTGAAAATTCAAAAAAAGGGGGGGGGCTCTATAGGGAAGGGGCGTCAACTAGAGGGAACGTTCATTAGAGAAAGGAGGAAATATATATTTATTAAATGTAACCACAATCAGGGCTGGACGAAAACCAAAAAAAAAAATTTTTCGTATACGAAAACGATATGAAAAATAAATTTTAAAATCCGAAAACGAAACGAAAAAAATATTTTTGGACAAAAACAAAAACACACAAAAACGAAAAAATAAAATTCAAACACGAAAACGAAACGAAAAAATATTTGTGGACAAAAACCAAACCCAAAAAGTGACGAAAAAAGGGGACGAAACGTAATTTGGTCCAGCCCTGACCACAATTCACGATAAGCCTTTAAAAATATGAATTTCGATTATTCCGATTTAATAAAATTACCAATTCTTTAAATTCAGATTAACGCTTGACCCCAATGATTTTAAATTGCTCTTTGACAAGCGGACCGTTTCCGTTTTTTACTTTGCGACCGATTTTTGGCGCCCAACAGAAGAAAATTGGGCACTCCGATTGATGATAGAGCGATCAACCGCAATTGTAGGAATGAAATAAATACAATGATTTGCGGGAATTAAAAATTATTTTTTAAATATTTATTAGACATAAGAATTTATTATTGGTAATTATTCCTCCCATTTAACAAATTCAATTTTCAGAAAAGCCCTTCAGTTGGAATACAAATGGCCTCTCAGAAGAAAATGCAACAAGTCAGTGAATTGAACGAATTGATTTTTTAAGGGAAATATTTAATTAATAATCCTTAAACAAATTACTTTTATATTTTAAAATATGTAAGCTCTTTTTGTAATTATTAGGTGCTTGCCAAACCTGGCATAATTGAGCGCTTCCTTCCCGAGTTGGAAAATGCCAAAAAAGTTGCTTCAATAAGACAAACTTTTGCTGGACTTTGGAATCTGACAGATGAGGACGAAGAAACGCTTAAAGCCGCAAAAGTATCAATGCACACAATAATAATTTTAAAACAATTTACCACTATTATTGTCCTGACCTTTGACCAGTTGGATTTGGCCAGACCTCGTCGGATTTGCCCCGAACTTTGGTCATGGTCATGATTTATTTTTTGGGATATTAATGTGCTAGGAAACTAGTGTTAGTTTTATCAACGATAACATTGGTCCATTTTTCATAATTTTATTTGTGAATTTAAAAGTTTATATTTTTCATAGGATGCAATTTCCAATCCGAGTAATTATGTGCTCAAGCCAAGCAAGGAAGGCGGTGGCAACAATATTTGGGACGATGAAATTGCCAACAAATTGCTCGCGTTTACGTCTGAAGAACGGTCCGCTTACATTTTGATGCAAAAATTGCAGCCGATGCTTTTTGAGGTGAGGTCCCAAATGTACATATTAGAGACAGAAATCAAATTGATCAATTAATTGACTAATTCATTGTTAATTAATTGTTTGTCCGGTCTATAGTATATTATACAAAAAATTGAGTGCATTAAATTATTCGGTACTTTCCCATTATAAGACCACAAGCCAAAATTTTAAAAAATCAACAAAGGGGCGCGCAAATTCCACATTCCCACCGCATAAATTAACAATTGAACAATCCACCCCTCCCCCAAATTAACAATTAAACAATCCACCCCTCCCCCAAATTAACAATTAAACAATCCACCCCTCCCCCAAATTAACAATTAAACAATCCACCCCTCCCCCACCCGATGAGTGATATGCGCGATGCGATAAGAACAGATCAACAGCCTCCAAAGTAATGAAACCGCGCGCCTTGTTGAATTTGCGCGCCCCTTTGTTGATTTTTTAAAATTTTGGCTTGTGGTCTTATATGGGAAAGTACCAATTATTCGACTTTTTTAGATTGAAAAAAGCTTAGTAATGAAAACTCTTTTAAATATTTTTCGTTATTCGAGACACCGAATCTTTACTAGCTTCCCAAAATTTAAAATGCATTAAAAACTTGCAAAATTTTATAGGAAATAAAAATATTTTTAATTTTGTTTAGAATTACATGGTTCGACCGCACCATGACAACGCGCTGTACGGACAAATGAGCACCGAGTTGAGTATTTTCGGATTTTTATTGGGCGATTCAAATGGAAATCGCTTAATTCACAACAAGCAAAATGGGCATATGTTGCGCACCAAATTGGCTGACGTCAATGAGGGTGGCGTTGTGCATGGAAGTGCGTTTAATTAAATATTTTTTTATTAATCATTTAATTTCTTTAAAAACCTTACAGCAGCAGTGTTCGATATGCCATTTTTATTTTGAATATGATTATATTGTTTTGCTTAACAATTTTTAAGACACACGCAATATTGGTCGTTTTTTTATTATTATTTGGATATTTTATGTAATTTCATATTTTTCTCATTGTATTTGTCGTATCTGTCTCATAAATTAGAATAAACAAAAATTTGCGCGCTTGATTTAAATTAGCTTTTTACTTTTATTAAAAATCCTTTGCAAAGAATAAATTTTATTATGGAGAAATTTAAAAAGAAAATGTGTTTTTACTAATCCCATAATCACTTCCAATTGAGAAAACGATGAGGGACCCTTACATTAATGAACCTTCAGTCTTTCTTCTCTGGCAGCTTTTTCTCGTTTTGCCGAGAATAAGCGAATAGCGCTGTAAGCATTTATGACAACTTATGGGGCCTAAAATAGTCTTAAATTATCAACAAAAACAAAAATATTTATTTGTCGCTGCAGCAGTATCTCTCACGCCACTCCAATTTTTTAAACCTTGTCTAAGCTAAGTGCAGTGTAGACATTGGCAACAATTCATTAGCCTTAAACTTATTTAAAAATTTCAATGATTTTAATACGATTTATGAAATAAATGAGATCGAATAAAACAAAAAAAGGCATAAAGGAGAATAAAACTCTGGTGCTTTTTAAGTTTTTATAAAAATTCAAATAAAATACGATTTTATAAAATCAATTTTTTTCATTTATTCATTGTATGAAATTTGACAATAAGCACATTTGCCTTCCGCTGCTGAATGATCTCCTCTCATTCGGCTAATGAACAAATGCTCAAGCATCGATTAAAAGCCATTTTTTGGTTAATTTATCCTTAACATTTAGTTAAAATTATCGAACAAAGGGCTACCGGTCCGAACGCCGAATGGTCCGAACGCCGAAAGTCCGAACGCCGAATTGTCCGAACGCCGAATAGAACAAAAACAGTCCGAACGCCGAATAGAACAAAAAATGTCCGAACGCCGAAAGTCCGAACGCCGAATGGTCCGAACGCCGAA
>JAKKIK010001518.1:0-15842 GCA_024500135.1 Heterodera carotae | reverse complement strand
TCAGTTGGCCAGTGTTCAGATGGCTTCGGATCGAGTTGAATCTGATCTAGATCGATTTGTCTCGTCGAGAGCTGTCGATTGATATCAAATTTGCCGTGAATTGAATGTAATTGGGCTAGTTTTGGGTCATTTCTTACTAATTTTTCTCGACTTTAAACCGGTTCAAAAACAGGTTTAAAGGTCGAGCGACAAAAATTTTTTGATTGCTCTATCGTTTTTAGCACCTAAGGAAACCTATAAAAGTGGTTTTAGGTGATTTGGAGTCTGGGACCTATAACCGATATTTTCCCAAACCGTTCAAATGAGACCAAAATTTTTATAAGACACTATTTCTGATTGTCTGCTCTACCTGTGTTTATATTGCATGGGTCAGACATTTAATTGATTATTATGTGAGCATTCTCATCCCTCATAATCTCACGGTAAGGCACTTTATTGATTATTGACCATATATCCATTCATTCGTTCACTTCATAAATGCCCGACTCGCCTCTTCCCAGCATAGTTTTAACTTTTATTTTAATTTGTTTAAAAAAATTTGTATTTTAAAGCATTTAGGCATCAATTATTTTATTTATTTTCTGCTACTGATTTAATTCATTTATGTCCGACCATCCTCGTGAAGCGGAGCGTAATTTAAAGCGAATGTGAGTGATTTAAAAAGGCAAATAATATTCAAAAATATTAATTGATTAAAAATTTGTCTAAATACTAAATGTATGCAAGAAACTTTTTAATGTTTTTCATATAATAGAATTTGTACCACATTTCTATCGAAATTCTCACGACTTCGATATCGTAATTTGAAAATATGCACCAAACAAAATTTCCGCAACATGCAGAAAAAAAAATTTTAATTTTCTAACAAAAATACAAACGAAATATTAAATTTTTTTTAATTTTTTGAACCAAAAAGTCATCATTTTTTAAGGGAGAAAATTTTGAATTTTGAGCAAAAAATTCGATTTTTAGGGGTCTATTTTTAAAAAGAATCAGTTCAGGCTGTGTCTTTTCGTTTTATTGCATTTTTCTTATGGATTTTTTTCAAAAATGCCGAAAATGCGCATAAAACCTTAGAAAAAAGTATGTATTTGCATATTTTTACGCGCTCTAGTGATATGGATGATAGATATGATATCAGCAATCCCGAAAATACTAAAAAAGGCGTCCATATTTTAAATAATTTCAGCTACATTTGTGACGATGTTTGGTACAATGTCTTTGAGTGGTTTGGGCGTGCCGAACTTGGATTGAAAATTGCGCAGATCAATGCCCGATTCGACGGATTGGTCGACAGACATTTGAGGACCATTCAATGGACACTTGGATACACTGGACTTCGGCAATCCATGGCCGACAGTCGAGCGGTTGTATGGAAGGATGGCAATGTGAACAGTCGTGTCTTATTGGAGGAGTCGGCACTTTTGGACGTGCCGCCACCGTCCAATTTGATCGGTTTCCGAAAAATCGAAATTCGGTAAAAATTTGCAAAAATTCCATTCCAAAGGTACGCGGACCAAATTTCGTATCGCCCAAACAAACCGGAACAGCTCGTTCCTCCCCACCCCGTATCGTTTTTCCCCGAATCGTTTGCCCCCCAACGACTACCAGACCTAAGTCCGAACGGTCTGGATGTCGAACCAAAAAAAAAACTCGAACAACTGGATGCTAGCCGGGAGTAGAATCAAAATTGGTCAAAATTCGAATGGAATAAGTGATGTTCGAGTGTCGAATTGTCCAACAATTCCTTGTGTTTTTTAGACACGAACTTTTGTGTTTGGCAATGAATTTTTTCGGCATAGTGTCTAAATATTCTAATGATCCCGTGCCATTTCGAGAAATTAAGTAATTTATTTTAACCAAATCCATCCATTTTTTTCAGTTACATTGACCAAAGTGTCATTGCATTTCTGCATCGGATTTGCCATCTCTTCAACACCGTGGACACCACTTTAATGTTGCCACATTATTCGGATTTTAGTCAATGGCGCCAAATTTTCACACATTTATGGCCTCTCATTGCCCGACGACTGTACCAATTGATTAGCATCGACGCTGTGCTAGCCTTACGAGCACGGATATCTCCAACCGTTCTGCGCGATTGTGCCAATCTCCGGGTTATCTTTACTGGCTATGGCTTTCCCAAAATGCCGGCCGATGATCGCGCGGGTGCATCCGCTGGCCAAGCATTGGCCAAGTGGCTGCACACACCGCGCTGCGATGGACATCCAAAAGTGCTTAAATGCAGCGAATTATCAGAAAACATTGCAACAAAATTGGAGGGATTAAAAATGGTAATTTTTGGGTTATGCCGCAAACTTCAAACCTCGGGTATTCATGTTCGCTGACCACGAAAAAAAATTGTTGACGAATATCAAAGTTTGACAAAAGACTGAAACCTTAAAATTATCCTTTTAGACATTCGTTAAGGCCGAATCGCCTGTCGCTTACATCATTTTGGTGAGTATATTCCCGACGAATGTTTGCATTGAGCCGTTTGAATTTGTGAATGAGCGGACCCGAGAACGGCTGACATTTGAAGAAAACACTGTAGCTGAACATGAATATCATGGGAATTGGCAGGATTGGCTGTTGAAAAGGGGCCCAATTTGGTGGGGCAAAAGCGAATGGGCGGAAAGTGAACGTCGAGCAAAAGCATCCGGTGGGGATTTAGAGGATGAAATGAATTTGATTGATTGCGGAAACTTTACATTTGTTTAACAATTTTGATGACTTGTTAGCCTACAATTTTTTTAATTGTTGCCGAACATTTATTTGACAAAAACTTGTACACAGAATTGCGTCTTACAAAAAAAAAAAGTGGTCGACATTGTCGGGGATAGGTTCGCCTTAAAAGTCGATGCCTCATAATTTTTCATGCATTTGCAATATTCAAGGAATTGTTGAAATATAACTGTATTGATCACCACCTTCAGCGGATCGTCGATGCTGCGCGTCATAGAAGATAGTCACTCTGATCAATCTGTCTGATCAACGATATGGCAAAAAAATAAATGATTTTATTATATTTTGGCATTGCCTATTAAACAGACCAGCAAATTAATCACCATCGATACTATAACATTGAAAAAGAACATTTTTGGCATCGATCATTATTGATCACTGTTCTGTTATTATAATTTTGTTGACATTATTTATTTCGCCACTAGCTACCGTTTGAGTGCGCGCCATCAATTTTTGGGTACCGAATGCATAGAAATTTTTCAATTATCACAAAAACATTAACGATCAGCGGATTTTTGGTACAAATTAGGACCTGATATTATTAAGCCAAAGCTAAGCGATTAAACGCATCTCAAAAAAAGCTATGTCCAAAAAAGTGTCAAAAATTAGCCATTTTTGGATTTTTCGTTTTACGCTTTTCTCTGTTGCTTTAATTTATAATTGGGTGACACTTTTTCACTAATTTTTCATTTGACTTACTGTATTTCCTCTAATAGCCGTCCCCCCCCCTCTATTTGCCGATCTCCCTCCAATTGTTCCCCGTCCCCTCGAGGGGGTATTGAAAAATAGCCGCCCTGGGGCGGCTATTTTTGGCGCCATTGACTAAAATCCGAATAATGTGGCAACATCAAAGTGGTGTCCACGGTGTTGAAGAGATGGCAAATCCGATGCAGAAATGCAATGACACTTTGGTCAATGTAACTGAAAAAAATGGATGGATTTGGTTAAAATAAATTATTTAATTTTTCGAAATGGCAAGGAATTAACTCGGCTAGGGCGCGCCAACGATTCGTCGAAACAGCCAAAAAGCGACGATTCGTCGAAAGCAAAATTTTTGAAAAACTAGGCCTAGCTTAGGCTTAAGGGGTATTAAATTTTTTTCCGAAACTAATTTCTAGGGGTATTTTGGGACGCTGAACACGAATCTAACCTTCCTGTTGACCAGTTACGAACCACTAAGCTAAGAATTCGAACATCGGGTCGAGTTTTTCGGAAAAGAATCGGATTTTGTTCAAATTTGGGGTTCGAAATTTATCAAGAGTACGATCAGATCATGATCAGCGCCTTCGCCATGAAGAAGAGTTCTCAGAATAACCAAAAAAAACTCTTGGGACAACTAGACTACATTGTAGCATAAAAAAATTCGACCCGATGTTCGAATTCTTAGGTTAGGGGGTTCGGAACAGGCCAAAAAGAAGGTCAGATTCGTGTTCATCGCCTCAAAATATACCTAGAAATGAGTTTTGGGAAAAAAATTCGTACCCCTAAGGCTAAACCTAGGCTTAGTTTTTCCAAAATTTGGTTAAAAAAAAATTAAATTTCGACGAATCATTGTTTCGACGAGTCGTCGCTTTTTGGCTGATTCGACGAATCGTCACTTTTTGGCTGATTCGACGAATCGTCGTTTCGACGAATCGTTGATTCGACGAATCGTCTTTTCGACGAATCGTAGGGAGGCGAAAAAAAATTGTTTATGAAAAAATTGTCTCGCCGTCACTAGAGCCCGGTAAAATCGCATTTACAGGATCCTGTAACAGGATTTGAAAAAAAAAAATTTTACAGGATTTGGCCCAAATTGAATTAGGATGGCAAAATTTTCGGGTCTTATTGAGGAAATTAGTAAAAAGGGAGCTTGTAGAATAAAGGAATCGAACTTTTAACTAAGACTGGTGCGAAACGGTCACACTATCCATTCGGCTATAAAACCAATTGAAGCAGGTGTAAATTTTTATGGAAAGCAGAAACCATACTCCCTGGTTTTGCTGCACATAAACAAAATTTGACGTTTTCCAAATCATTGAGTATGATGAAGAGAGAATTGAACCCGATACGATCTCTTTTCGGTAAAAATGGAAAAAGTTTGAAACTGCGTACCTGTTTCCACTCCATTTTCCAATTTCATGACGAACAATCCGACGCATTGTCCAGGCGCCTGGTTAGCCTGTATTCTACGCCGGTTGTGCGCTGACCGGGAGTGGCATTGCAGGGAGTCCCACGTGCCGCGCTGAGTTGTGCAACTAACACGGTTGCATCGCGCGCATGCCCTTAGCACTAATGGGAAAAACTGCTGGTATAACAAGGCCCTAGTGCATTTGCTCTCATAAAATCGCATTCCCACCCGTGTCCGCCAATAATCCCTATCCCCCTTCTAGAACTTCCAAATGATACCCACACCCTTAAAGCACAAATCACATTCATATTCATTTTTACGGATTAACTTTTATATGGCAGTAATTAGTTTGGATTTTGTTTTAAAAAGCCACTCTGAGTTCATTAAATTTACATAAAATTCAAATCCTTATTGTCGCTTGAGCCAAATCGGGGTCGCTGCGTTAAATCAAGATTTAAATATTTGTTTACAAAAGTATTGCCTCTCATCATTCTTACACTGCTTGAAGGTGTGTCTTTTCCATCCAAATCCATTTTCATATTGTCCCATATATACAAATTGTTAATTGTAATAATAACTGTATTAGTGGTAAATCCTCCCCCCGGCGCCGCCTTCGTTTGTCCATTAGTCCATTTTCGCGCTCCATTCACTTTGCATTCGCATTTCAACCAATTATAGCCCAGTGACAGGTTCGCCCCCCTCTAATTAAAAGCTTTTATCCCTGGAGGCTTGCTGAAGAAAGAACACATTTGCCATATGGGAGACGAGACGAACGGAGTCATTTGTTTGGTCTTTGACGGCAAATCCCAAATGATCCATGTGCCCAATTGGAAGGATATTTCACTGCATGCATCGGCCAAACACAACGTCGTTTTCCGCTTATTGAGTAGCCTAATTTTAAAGGGCGGAAAAAACCCTTGAGGGGAAAAAGGGAGTCACTGTGCACATCGATAGAACAATCTGTCCATATTTTCCTCTAAATTTGTGCCTTTCATTTTGGGAAGGGTTTAAAACCAATTTTCATGTAGATTATTTCTAAGTTTTTGTGGTGGTAGGTGTATTTTTTTTAATGAATGAACGAACGAACGGACGCTTACCTAATCCTGCTGACTAATTGCCTTCTCAATTCGAAGAAAACACTGCGGGAAGTGCGCACAAATGGTGTCTTTTTTGGTTTTGGTCATTTTTGTTCGTCCATTCTTGAGACATTTGTCTCGACAATTCACTCATTGCTGCTGCTGCTGTGTTGCCTGCCCCCCTTTGCTCATTCTCGCCCATCATCATCATTTCTTCCACCATTTTGCTTAATCCCCCCGGGGGTCGATGGTCGGTCATCCCCAATTGTTCATCACAGAAGAAGAGAAGGAAGGAAGGAAGGGAGGGAAGGAAGAGAAGGAAGGAAGGAAGAAAGGAAGGAAGAAAGGAAGGAAGGAAGGAAGGAAGGAAGAAAGGAAGAAAGGATAAGGAAGGAAGGAAGAAAGGAAGAAAGGATAAGGAAGAAAGGAAGGAATGAATGAACAAATCGAAAGGGGGCAAAGAAATGGCTTAAATGGGCGAAGAAGGACAACATCGATCATCTTCTGCTTCTGAAGGGTTCACCTCAATTAATCTCCCTGCTGCTGAACATACAAATTCCGTTTGCCAATGTTTTGGCTGTGTTCAGTCGCGAACTGCTGAAAGAAAATACATATGTAAATGCTTAATTTTTGCGTCGTATTTATTTTCTAGGCTTTCTTTAAAGCTTAATGTTAATTTATTTACACTTTGATAAATTGTTGATTGATAAAGTGCATAAATTGCCGTTTTGGGCCTAATTATAGGCAAAAGTGCCAACAGCGGCCCCACTCACTCCGAAATCGTTGATTTAATTGAAAAGAAATTATGCAAAGTGACGAATGTTTTAATGAAGCAAAACTGTTTGGACAAGAGACACTAAATTTACTGAACTAATTTCGAACTCTCATTTGGCATTTCCAATCGCTTTAAATTGCTTCGGTTCAAATTGCTTTCGCCTTTTCATTTTTCTGTGCCATTAAAATTGTGAAGCGACCAAAGAAATGCGAGCATTTCTTTCTATTCGCTTATACACTTTTTATGTTCGGCTTAATTTTCTGCCGATGAGAGGAGAGGTGATGATGGGCTGAGCAAAAGCAAACAATAACCCCTCCCCCCCCCACCCATTCATTTTGTCCATTGCCCCCCTATTCCCCCTCCCTCCCCCTCCCTTTCCTCCCCCCGCCGCTTCACAACTCATCACTTTAACTAAATGTTCCCCGCCCTCCTCAAACATCCATCTCATCATAGCATCATCCATCCGCCATCCCATCCATCTTCATTGCTCTCCAGTTTTGATGAGATGAGATGAGATGAGAGTCATTGGCCCCTCTCCCCCTTTTGTTGGTGGAATTACGGTAAGGGAGAAGAGAGAGTGGGAGGGGAGGGGAAGGGAGAGGGATGGGGTGGTTGTACGGATGAATTGAGAGGGTGTGCTATTGGGAGATTGAAGGGGACGGACATTGGACGCATTTAGAGGACTAATGCAGAGAGGAGGGGACAGACGAAAGGAATCGGAAGAGCATCCAGCGGAGGAGGGGAGAGGAGAAGCAGAGGCAACGGCGATGGGCCAAAGTGCCTTTGCATCCCCTGCGGCGGCGGCACCCTCAGCCAGCACAGCACAGTTAGCCTACCCCTCTCATTGGCATTGCCAAAATGCTGTGCCCTATCCGCCGCCGCCGCATCCCCCCGGGCGCCTCTCTTTGCTCCTTTGTTGTCCATTTCATTTCATTCTGCTGCTGTTAGGAGCAATTTGTCCACCGGCAATAAACGGGCGATTAATTCTCGGAATATTTGTGTCCAAAGTCGGCTGACTGACAGGCACCGGTAAAAGTTCGCTAAATGCTCTTCCCCTCTCGACGCGATATGGTGGACGGCACAACAGACAGCCCCAAAACCCATTATGGCCAAATGCTGTGCCATTGACCATTTATTTTAAGTTTTTGGCATTTCGGTGCAATACGCATTTTGTGGAAGCATTTTTTAAATTTAATGCCAAAAAATCATAGCTGCCTAAAAAAGTAAAGCCCCCAAAAATGCCAATAATTAATCACCACCATCATAACCCATCAGCAATGCTCTCCTCTCTCTTCTGACATAAACGACAATTAACTTTTGCATATACGCATTTAATTCTATGTTTGCCCCCCCCCCCCTCACTTTCCTCCGATTTGCTCGACAATTGCCCCCATTTGAAGTAAACATGAGAAGCATCGGATGATCCCCCGGGGGATGCGTTTTTCCCATCCCAATGTCCATCCGCCGTTACCAAATCTCAACCAAATCCATGCTTGGTTTTCCGTAGCGTCATTACATAAGCGTATCCAATTTCTTGACAATAACAATTTGAATTTGTCTATGCCTTTTTGGGTACAAAATTGAAAAGTTATCGTTATGAGACAGACTTACAAAACGGTATAATGTTTTTTTGGGTATTTTGGCACTTTTTTGAGTTATTAAAAGTCGCGCAATTCATTTTTGCTCAAGATTCTCATGCCAGTAAGGCTACGACAGCACAAGAACAAGGTCACCCCCCCCCCCCAGCCACCCATTCCATCTCAGCTTGTTCACCGCATCGCACCCCCATAGGTCATCATTACTCATCCATCCATCCATCCATCCATCATCCATCAATGATCAATCACCCCACCCACCCCTCCATCGACAGATTCACTCTCTTCCCCCCACAAATCGGTGGTGGTGGGTGGACACAGACATTGTCCATCCCAACTCCGAATGAATGAATGAATGATGAGTGAATCGCCCACCCCTCCCTCACTTTCCTCTTCCCAATAAAAGCACACCGCCCACTGTACAAATTTGTGTCCATCCCAAAGCGATGAGATGGACGGAGAGGGATGGGATGGGATGTAAAGGGATTGGGGGGGGGGATATAAGGGGAGGATATAAAGGGATTGGATTGGTTGGGGGGAGGGGAGGGGAAGGGGGATAATGCATTCATTGTCTGTCCTCGTCCTCACCAAATGCATGCAATTGAGACAATGACTTTGAGTTGGTGACGACCACACACAAAGGAAGAGAGTGCTTGCTGCTTTGAGCTGCTCGCTCATTGCTGTCGATGATCGTCGGCGGCAATTTGTGTGTTCTCTAATAATGAGAACAGCAGCAGCAGCAAAACGAACACACCAATTGACGGCAATAAGTGACAATAAAAAGAATAACAATGACAAATGACGACGACGGTAATGCCTAAGAAGACAAGGACAAAGTGCCAAAATGGCTAAAAGGACAAAGTGCCAAAATGCCTAAGAAGACGAGGACAAAGTGCCAAAATGCCTAAAAGGACAAAGTGCCAAAAACTGACAAGGTGCCACCAAAAACTGACAAGGTGCTACCAAAAACTGACAATGCGCATAATTAATGATATATTTTCCTTTTTTGAAGGAACAATACTTTTTCAAAACTTTAAATAGACCCCCCCCCCTAAGAAGTTTTATCGTTTATTAAAACATTAAACTGTGACGTAAAATATTTATTCACTGGCGCATAGAATTATGCCATAATAATTTAGCTTAGCCATATTCTTTTTTAAAATTGGAAATGGAACAAAGTTTCGCCTTCCCCTCCCAACTGTAATATTTTGCCTGCTGAACCTACAGTTCCTTGGTCCTTTCTTCTCCGTACGTCTAATTGCCGGAGGATATCAGCGAATGGAGCGATAATTTTCTTTAAGGGGGCAACTGAGTTAAGATTGTGCCGTAGTCGTTTCCCGCTGTTGCAATTATTGTTCCCCATGCTGGCGAAACACACTTTTGTTGGCTGCTGGGGGCGAATATTTTGTCGTCGTCGGATGTGTCGTCGCATGGCATATGCCCCGGGCAAACCATTCAATCCATTCATTCATAATGCTCATTGTGATGTTGATGGGCATAACGGACCAACAGAGCAGTTACAATCCCCCCATATCCCCCCCCCCCCTCCTATCCCCCCCCCTTACACCCCAATCCCCTACCACTCACCTATACCCCCTAACACCTATATCCTCCACCCTCATCCCCCCTATCCTCTTCCCCACCCCCCGATACCCCTATCCCATTCCCCTCAACTCTCCCCCTCTCACCCCCTCTCCCTCTTCTCTCCCCCTCCCCTCTCCCTCTTTTCCCCCCTCCCCCCGATACCCCTATCCCACTCCCCTCAACTATCCCCTTCTCAACCCCTCTCCCTCTTCTCTCCCCCTCCCCTCTCCCTCTTTTCTCCCCCCGATACCCCTATCCCACTCCCCTCAACTCTCCCCTTCTCACCCCCTCTCCCTCAACTCTCCCCCTCCCCTCTCCTCTCCCTCCCGATACCCCTATCCCATTCTCCCAACCCTCCTCTCCTCTCCTCCTCTTCTCCACCCCGTATCCCATTCTTTTCAAAATCAAAGCATAGGTAACACTCCTATCCATGAGATGCAATATGTCGGGCACATTGTTCATCCTCATTGTCTGGATTTATGGACTCTCTGTTGGAAACAGTGAGTAGAGAGTTAAGGGAGAAAAATGGTCATTAATTAAATATTTCAATGATGAGCGACAGTATTTGTGAAATTTGTAATTTAAATAGCAAATATCCCCACAATAATAAATAAGTAAATGCGCGCTTTGTTTTGTTGTAATGAAATGACCTTTGTCTTGATCAGTTCGTTCTTTCCGCCGCCGAACGGAAGGCATTAAAAGAACAAAAAGAAAGAAAATGGTCATTTGGTCACTTATCAAAAAAATTGTCATTATTATAATAATAATTATAATAATTATTTATTTGCCGTGCGCGGCGTAACACTTTTAGCGCTTTTGGCTAAACATAATGAGCCAATTCACTCACTAAGCACATAGCCTCGGGCACTGCTCTGCTGCTGCTGCTGAGTGTATTGAGCACATCCATCGGCGATGGATAAACAATTATTCTGCGGACAATTCAAACCGCCGAATGAGCGAACGAATGAATTGGGAGGGAAAGGGGGGAGGGGGGGAGAGGGGGGACATTGAGTGGATGAATGGACAAAAGCCCCTCAGGGGAGAGAGGACGAGGGCGTTTGGGCACCAAAAGTGCTGCTGCTATTGCTATTAACGGGGATAGCATGCAGCAGGGAATTAAACCTCAGACTGAGTTAGCCATGACGATGCTCAAAATATGAGTTTTTTCGAGAATGACACTTCAAGACCGACATTAGAGTCCGGGTCGGAGTCTGAACAGATCCCCCTGAATATGATGGAACGATAGCAGCAGCAACTGTTTAGTGTCACCGTATGCTAGGCGCTACCGTACACACTCATTTGTCAGTATAATTTGGTAGGTAATGCAAATGTATGCGTAGCCCTTTCCATTTTGCTTCATCCCCCCCGGCACCATCGCATCAAAAATAGGTAATCCCATTTGATTGCCACCATTATGTTTGATGACTCTCTAATTCGGCGTCTTCGTCGAGTTGGCCTTGAACCAATCCTTCCTTCCTTTCTTCGACGGGTATGTGATGAGCATACAAACTTTTTTTTTTGGGACGGACGAACGTTCTGCTGGGGATGAACAAATAGCAACAACGAACAGCGAATTAACCAAAATGGGCGCCGGAGGGGAGGGGAGTGATTCTCCCAAATCATTCATTATCCCCCCAAAAAGCGCATATTCTGTTCATACTTAATTGAGTTTCCCAGCCTTGACGATGGAATCCGATGACGCCGAGTCCCCCGAGGGGCGAAGATCAGCGCCGAAGGCATCCATCGCCCACAAATACTTACTTATCATATTAGGTGCCAAGCGAAGCGTGTGCATGTTGTTAAATGTATGGCCTTTCATCCGACCACTTTCCAATAAATGCGTGTTCATTTCCTACCAAAAACCACCAAAAAATCGGCGGGGACGGAGGAGGGGGAGGCAATGAGAGAAGAGAGAAAGAGAGAGAATTTGGAACACTTAAAAAACGGACGGACAGACGGAGGAATGAATGGCGATGAATGAATGAATGAATGAATGGTGAAACACGCCCATTCCCTCTCTCTGCCTTCGGGGGACGAATTTCAATGGCGGAGGAGGCACAAGAAGAATGAGAAGAGGAAGACGCAGGGGGAAGAGAGGGGAAGGATGAATGTGGTAAAAGGGGCGGTGGTTGGATTGTGTGACGGATACGATACATATGTAATAAAGGAGAGGGAAGAGGGGGGAGGGGGAGGGGGAGGGGGGACACTTTCGCCAATGCCACCCATTCATTCATTCATTCATTCCATCCAACCACTCATTCACCCCAATGCCCAACCCCCGCCGCCACGCATTTGCGCACTTTTACCACAATTCACTGTGACGAGAATTACACATCCATCGGACTCATCAAAAAACTCTCTTTTTGCCCAGCCGACACTTTTTTTTTCTCTTTTCTTTTCTTTTCTTTTCATTTCCTTTTGCTTTGTGTTTAGCCTTGTGATTTTATTGCTCAAAAGTGCTGCTCTATGAGTTCAACATTCGTTTTCAAAACTCTTTTATTTGTGTAGGATCGTCGCCAAAAAGATTAAGCCGCCAAAGCTCAGACATTCGTCGCATTGCAAATGATCGATTTTTAATGACATTTTCTTTTGCGCGACTTTTTGTGTCTGTCACTCGCCGCCGCCTGCCCCTTTCACTGGTATTATTCATTTTCAACCACTAATCACTAAGTGAATGTTTCGGTGTGATTGGTGGTTTTGATTTAGAGAGAGAAATAAAAAGTAATTGAATGAATGAAGAAGCATCATCCTTTCATCCTATCTCTCTCTGTCTCACTCTTCTCTCTATCCCCCTCTCTCCCCTCCCACTCTCTCTAGTTCTATTTGCGCTCTCTCTCTGCCCACCTATCTCCCTTCCACCTCTCTCTCCCTCTATCCCCCTGTCTCCCCTCACTCTCTCTTCCTTTTCTCTCTCTCTCTGTCACTCTCTATCACCTCCCTCCCTTCCCCCCTCTCTCTCTCTCTGTCCCCCTATCTCCCTTCCCTCTCTCTCCCCTCACTATCTTTCCCCTCACTATCTTTCCCCTCTCTCTCTCTAGCTCCATTTCCTTTCGCTCTCTCTCTCTCTCTCTCTCTCTCTGTCCCTCCAGCAGTCGTATCAATTGGGGGAACAAAAAGCTGTATTGGGTTGAGTTGGCGGGATGGTAAATTGAGCTGATCCATCCACCCGCCGATTGAATGGGGCGAGTGAATTGAGCCGTCGGCTCAAAACGGCGAATTGTTGGGTCGCGAGAAGTTAGCAGCAGCAGCAATAGGCCTACGGGCGGGGCCGTCGAAGCGCCAATGTAATCTCTTGGACAAACAATCGCCGCCGCCGCCATCGCCGGAGGGGTGGCGGACGAACACTCTTTGACGAGGGCACAGGCGAAAGGGAGCACAATCAATGGGAGGGAGGGAGGGAGTGGGAAGATTGGGCCGATGAGGGCACCGATAATTGTGCCAAATTGCTCAAATGTTTTTTACATTCAAAAAGGTAACTAAGCCCTTAAAAATATCGCTACCTCAATTTTATCCTTTCTGATCACCTATCGGATTTGGATCTTTCAATAAATGTTTAAACTCTTCAAAATACTTTTTGTCCATATCTCTCTTTCTCTCCTTTTTGTGTCAGTCTCTCTCATTGTCACCGCTGACTGATCCGTCTTCAATTTCAAGGCCAATGGCGCGCAGAAAGTGAATTGGCCATGCCACTTGAATTTTGGATCTGTGAAATCGGATCCTGTCATCAATATATTTCGTATCGCAAACACCCCTTTACCCCTCCCCCCCCCCCACGATTCCCCCCTTCCCCTGTCGATCAACTATCGGCGGCGGAGGGTAGCGCAACGGGCCAATTCATATCCCCGTAAGCTAAAATTGGTCTGCCAATTACTGAGATTAGTGGCCATCAATGGACAATGCATCCGAGACTGATATGATAACACAAACCGCACACTTGCTATTTCTCCACGCTTTTCCCACTTCCCGCTTCTCCCCCCCCCCCCGTTTTCCCCTCTCCCCGTTTTCCCCTCTCCCCACTTTCTACTCTCCCCGCTTTCCCCGGCCCCCGTTTTCCCCTCTCCCCGCTTTTTTCCCGGCCCCCGTTTTCCCCTCTCCCCACTTTCTCCTCTCCCCACTTTCTACTCTCCCCGTTTTCCCCTCTCCCCACTTTCTACTCTCCCCGCTTTCTACTCTCACCGCTTATCCCACTCCTCGCTTTTTTCCCGGCCCCCGTTTTCCCCTCTCCCCACTTTCTCCTCTCCCTACTTTCTACTCTCACCGCTTTTCCCACTCCCCGCTTTCCCCTCTTCCCGCTTTTCCCCCGGCCCCCGTTTTCCCCTCTCCCCGCTTTTCCCATTCCCCGCTTTTCCCCCTCCCCGCTTTTGTCTCCCCGTGTCGCGCCCCGCCTTATGTAATAAAGCAGTGTAATGTAAAGCAAAACGAGCGAGTAACTAACAACTCAGACGGACGGAGTGCATTAGCGCCCCTGCCGTTTTGCCTAATGATACGAAGCGAAGTGAAATGTTTTTGCCCCCTCCCCTCCCTTCCCCTCCAGGGAATTGCCCCGTATAAAAGATGAGATGTTGCGCATTGCATGCATTAGGCGAAGAACACTACATTTTGCTGGCTGAACAGCACAAAAGGTATGAGATGGTCCGCCCATTCGGCAGATCACCAGCGATAATCTCTTTTTGTTTTGCCTTTTCGCGCACAACGGCCGCCCCCTCACCCCCGTCCCTCTCCCTCCCTGTCCCCTTACCCCTTGTTCCCCTAACCCCCTCCCCCTTCCCTCCCACCGTCCCCCCTTGCCCACAGCCCCCCTCCCTCCCTGTCCTCCAGCCCCCTTACCCCTCCCTCCCTGTCCCCCAGCCCCCTTACCCCTCTCTCCCTGTCCCCCTAACCCCAACCCCCTTCTCTCACCCCATCTCCCCCTGCCCCACCCTTCTCCCTCCCCCTCACGCCACTCCGTCCCCCCTTCTCTCACCCCGACTCTCCGCGCGCTCTGTTCCCCCTCCTCCCTCATCGATATGGTTACCGCCTCATCTTCAAGATGTACATACACACATAAATGCTTAATTCTCAATTAATTTCCAAATTTCTCTAATGGGAAGAGGAAAACCACCCCCGCCCCCTCGCCCTTCGAATGTGCGCGCAATTTGTCTGCCCATCAACACCCCGACCCTCCCTCCCCCCCCCCCCTTAACTTCCAGCATCATCAGCCAGTCAGTCCCCACACATTCATCCGTCCGTCCGTCCGTCCGTCCGTCTCACTCACCCACTCCCCTCCCTAAACGAGTCATCAGTCGGCAGTGGTCGGTCGGCGACGGCCTTTCCCCCTACTCATCCTCCGCCTCCTCCCGCCTTCCTCCCCTCCCCTCCCCTCCCTCCCTCCCTCCCCCTCTTCATCTTTCATTGACGAATAATGCGAAAAGGATGAGATGAGAATGGCGATGAGATGAGTGCTCGCTCTGCTGCTGCCGCTGTTGTTGTTGCCTGGCGGCAATGTTAATGGAGACAAAACGAGTAAATGGCGCGACGGGGACGGGGGACATTTTGGCGGGGGGAGGCGGGGGCGGGGGATTGATGGATATTTAACAGCAAAGTTACATAAAATGTAAATAAATACATATGAGTTCGTCACACAGAAGAATGGTAAAGGGAGAGAGAGTGGTAAGTGTGTAAAAATGTAATTTGTGGTGGAGAGATTTTGGTGATTTAAACAGAGAAATTATGTGAAGGCAGTAAATGAACAGAGTAAGTCAAGTCTTTGAAGGCAAAAAGAAACTTGTACACTTATTTGCCATTTACTGACAGTCAAAACACTGAATAGATAATATGTACCTTATTTTTATTTTTTATATGACCGTATGTATTACTAGTTGTCTCCCCCTCCCCCCCCCCCCCTCAAGCCCCCTCAGGTCCTAGCCCCTCATGCTCAAACCACTCCCTCGGCGCCCCTCTCCCCCCCCCTCTCCCCC
>JAKKIK010001517.1:0-15847 GCA_024500135.1 Heterodera carotae | reverse complement strand
TATAATAATTGTTTATTTTTTCTAACATTTAAATTTGTGTTAATTTATAAATGCCTTTATTTTCACGGATCTTGTATATTTATTTTTATTATTAAATAGATTTTCTAAAAATATTTTGGCAAAAATGAAAGAGGGCATTGGCATTTTATTTACTGAATTTATTGTTTGAAAATTTATATAAATTTGCATGTATATTAATTAGGGAGTCGTAGACGGTAAATAAATACAGAGTCGGTATATTTTTGAGGACAAAGCATATTGCTTACAATAGCAATTATATTTTTGAAACCAGCTTTAGAGTCTTTCTTTACTTTTGTCGATGCAAAATTTCCATTTTAGATTTCACTTCATTTTGTTTTTTACCTTTACACTGTTAAAAACAAGAAACATTAAATGAAAGTTATGCTTGCACCGGCCACATGTCCTCTTATAGTTAGTTATCCTCTCCATGCTATCAAAATAGACATGTTGTTCATGGTCGTACAGCGAATCGTAGTATTGAATTTTGCAGAATTTTTTCTATTTGCATTTTTTTTGATTAATTTCTGTACTTTATGGACAGTTTCTTTTTAAGACTTCGAAAATTAGAACACCTAATATGTAATATATTAATTTTGTAATAAGCTTTTTTAATTTAACTGTAGTCCTATTTTTGCTGAATTTTGCTGAAAAAGTATGACAATAACTACGGCCATCGCGTCCACAAATGGCTACAATCTCAAATTTCTTGATTTGAAAATCAACAAAAAATAAACGCACGCAAATGTACAAAAAGGTAAAAATGCGGTTCTCTCTCTTTAATTTCCTTCTCCTACTTTTATTTAATTATACATCTAATTTATTTACTTTGAGTAATTACATATTGGGTTTTTTTTGTTTCCAGATTTTTTAAAAGAATTATTTTGCAGTTTGCAAAGAAATCTGCTTTTGATTAGTTCTAAATTGGTTTTGAATTTTGGACCTATTCTTTATTTTCTACCGCACTTAAGTTGATGTGATGTACAATAATTTTTATTTTAGTGCGAATTTATTCTTTTTTGACAAATTCTTAATATTATATTTTTTTAGATTTCATCATGCCATAACACAATGAAATGCGTTAACTCAACTAAAATGTGTAATCCCTTTGGCTAATTATGAAAAGAGAGATTTATTATTAAATTTCTTACACGGAACGATTAGGTGAAAACAAAATTTTGCACAGCTTTATTTACAAAAAAAAAAATAAAAGCTAAAATTAAGATAATTTTGCAAAAAACGAAGCTAAGAGTCGACGACCATGGTCTATCAAAAGCCGATCTCTCCCTTAAGTTAGCATTATTTTTTAAAAAGAATATGAAAATTATCATTCATATTATCTACAATAAGGAATAAGTTTTACATAAGCAAATAATTGTTGTTATTGGGTGTAATATAATTAATAAAGGTAGCATAAATTCAAATTATAATATGTCTAATGTAAAAAATTTCACAACAATAAGTTACCGCTTCCAAAAATGTCGTAACAACAACCAAGAAATATTGGACAGTAAAAAAGGTTTAACATTATTGAACTCATCAATTACAAAGAATTAATCCAAGCACAGGACAAAGTGCATGGAAGAAGCACTAAAATTTTTTTGTGACATAAGTAATCATTTATATTATTACTAAATAGTCGACGTTTTTCAAACTGGCTTTTTGAGTGCCCGGCCATATATCCCACTCACTCTTGTATGACTAAAGCAACTATTTCGAAATGAAATATGTAGATAATTTCGTACAATATCTAAAATTGTTTTTTATAATTCACGTATTTACAATATTATTTTATTTACTCAAATAAAGATTTAAATTAAAAAATAATTATATTATGATAATTTAATCAAGGAACTTGGGCCAAAGTAAATATTCCTAACAATAATTTTGCGTCATAAAGCGCCAAAATTGGACCATTTCTTGAGCATTCATCAAACGATGTTAGAGCAGGTCGTACACAGACAAATTTGTGTCAGAGCAGGTAGTACACAGATAAATATGTTCATTAACCTCTATAAAGGTTACGTACCGGCACTAGATATTGCTGGGTCTCAGCTTAAATCTGAATATCTAAAAATGATTTAGTTTAAATATGTAGTTAAAATGTTGAGCAAATTTCTTCGATTTAATAAATTTATTGATAACAAAAACGCTATGAAAAACCTGTTTAATCTAACCTTTTCAGAGTGCAATAGTATTAAAAAAATCAATTCTTGCTTAAAATCTCTGAAAATGCAAAATATGAATAAACACTCTGAAAAATTGAAAAAGCAAATTTAACTTAAAAATGTTAAAAGGGCAATTGCCATGGACTTTCAATGCTCGGGGAAACCCTTGCAAAAAAAAAAAAATTAAAGTATTTAAAAATTAAGGATAATAATAGCACAATTTTGCATGCGTACTAATGTTTGTCATGTACATCATTACACCTGTAACCCTATCAATTAGAAATAAACTTTTCTCATATGCAAATTTATATGTCTTTTTTTAGTAAGAAAACACAAAATTTGGAAAAAAATAATTTTAAAAAGTCAAGCATTTTAATTTATAATGAAGAATTGAAATGTTGTCGGTTAAATAAAATTCAGTTTTTCTTTTTAAGACATTTTATATTACTGCAGACAATCAAAAAGAGTGAAATAATAAATCCAAAGTTAATTATATTAAGAATATAAATATATCAAAATTGAATTACTATAATGGAGTTCTTAAAGCTATTGTTTCACCTAAAATGCCATACTTCGTAATGCCAATTAGCCATTAAAATATAAGCAGTTGGCATTAAGACAGGCTCGATCAACATGTAAATATTATAAACTGAGGAATTTATTTAATTTAAAAATTCAAAATTTACTTAAAAGCAAGGAGTTGTCTGAGAAGTAAAATTTGGTAAAGAAGAGGTCAATATACATATCAGTTATAATAGAATAATTTCAAAAAAATCAAAATCCTCTATTATTTTTATGCTCACGAACAAATAATCCACCAAGTAAGACAAAGTTGTGTTATAATTTTCTCTAAATAAAAGGTATTTAAATAGCATAATATTATAAGAGGAATAATTTTTGAAGGCTAATATATTTTAAATTAAAAAAAACATTGGATCTGTAATTGTTCCAAATACCATGATAGAAGTTATTACAGCGTTAACAACTTTCTAAAAAATTAAATTATAAGACGTATTTAATTATGTGTCAAAGATTTTGTGTTGACACAAAGAGTAATTATTATTTCGAAAAAAATATTAGAATCCTAACATTTAAATTTCGGTAAAGAAAAATAAAATGTTTATTGATATTAAATCAGAAAATTTATTAATACTGACTGCTTTTTAGATTAAAACACAAAAAATAATACCCTAATCTTCGTCTATTCCCGGCCGCGCGAGAAATTTAAAATTATTTTCACAGTTAATCGAAATTTGGCATTTATCGATTTTTGACGTGGCATTATTAAATTAAAAAGAGGAACTTAAAAATTTGTAATATGTGCTTAATAAAATAGAATACTCAGAATTGAAATTTTTCAAATATTATGGTCTTTTTTCGCAAACAATAATTTCAAACGGCGGAATTAGTTCAATTTTAAATATAAACATATTAAATTGCAATTTGAATAATCTATAACTTTCCAATAAAGCCAACAAATTACTAAAAATGAAGTTTATGTAATTTTTTGAGAGACATACAAGAAAATATAAAATCAATGCTAACAAAAATGCTGATTTAGAAATAAAAAAATATTAATATTATTTGATAAATTTATTCACGCAATATATGAGAATTTATTCACTTCAACCGAACTAAATCGGTTCAAGTTTGGCAGAAAATTCAAAGAAACAGTTAAAAAAAAAATTTAAAATGGCAGATTTTATACGCGGCGCATTGTTATCCAGACTGCAACAAGGCCTTGATCCAATTTAACTAAAATATAACTTAAAGACTAAAAAAATCAGTGAAATGACAAATTTTTTAAGATTTTCATAGAAACGGAAATAAATGAATTAGTGACAGTTAAAACGTGTGTTGAAAACTTTGACTACAGGAAATAAAAAATTTAAAACTATTATTTATGCCGTAGACTAGGAAAAAAAAAAGCATTTTTAAATTTTTGATTTTCAAAGTGTAATTCCGTTTCGAATGGTTGTTTTTGATGAATAATCGAAAACCTAACACCAATTGATATTTCGTAAGGCTTACTTTATTTCAATAAAATCCAAAAATTTCTTAAAAGTTAATAAAACTGAAATCAGATACTTACAATGATAAAAAATCTGCTTCTATGTTGAATTATATAAATTAATTTCAAATTAAAAAATTAGACTACGAAAAATTTAAAGGAACAAATCCAATTTTTCAATTAAAATCGTTGAATTTTTATAAAATGGTCATTGGATCAATATCTGAAATTCACAGTAGTGAGCTATGAACCAGATGTCATTATACCAATGAATTCTAATTTTTAATATTTATATAAAAATAACTTTTCATTGATTGTCAAATAAAATAAAAACAAATGATAAAAAACAACAAGATAATAAATACACAATTAAAACATTTAAAATGGAATGTAGAAATTTTAGACTTAATTGGAATATTAATACAAAATGCATATAAATCAAAATTTTGCTTCTTTTCTCATTTATTTTGGTATTTATCTAAGTTATAAAAGTTCAACTGAAAGGGTTTAAAAACTAAGAACCAACAAAATTTAAGTATTTTTTATTACTTAATCATTTTTCATTTCATTGTTAATTCAGAAAAAAAATTTTCTATGAAACAATTGGAGCAAAGAAAAATTTAGATAAGAGTTTGAGTCATCATTTCGAAACAACTCACGACTTGGAGTGAATGGCTGCATAAGTCCGGCTGGGACTAATAATCATGGATTGCCTTACAATTATATATTTTTTATAATAATCATTTAAAATATTGCATTTAACCAAAATATTAATCAAAAATAAATGAAATTAAACTAAAAACAATAAAATAATAAAAAAATAAATAAATAATGCAATATTTACAGTAAAGATTATATTTGTATGGAGTTAATAGTGTGTGGACAAATAATCCACTTTTCTTTTTAACAAAAATGGTCCATCCACTCTTTACTCCAATATCTATCCTTTGCGATAAATGTATTTAATTGAGCGAGGATCAATTATGGGGGTCTCCGATGACTGCAATTGTCGCCTAATTTATTTGTCTTTTACCCCCATCCAATATGCCTGGGGGTGGTCCTTCTCTTTCACCTTTATCATTTTCGGATATATAATGTTCACCCAACTTGTCCCCACTTCACTCTTAGTTGGATCGGGATCCCGACTCCCCCCTCCCCTTCCCCGCCTCAAATCGGGGGAGGCGTCTGTCTATTTCAATGTTAACCCAAGACATGACAGTGTTCGGTCTGGGATGTAACCCATTCGGCCGAATGGGTTACATCCCAGACCGAACAGACAGTTAAACATTTCGGGGATGTGTCTTTCAATGGGTTCGGTCCATCCCAAAATCAAGTTCAATTTAGTAATCTTTTTAATTTATAATAAAGTTGCGCTTTATTAGAGTGTTCATTAAGATAACGACCATTAAATAAAAATTGCATTCATAATACGTGAAAGTCTTGCATAATGATTCATTAATGTTGAAAAAATCCAATGAGTGTAACTGTTCAGAGGTCATCTCACCTGGATTTACGCATAACATTTGCCACGAACGCAGTCGGCCCAAACAAGTTGCCGTACAAAACTAATCAATTTCATCCGTGTCCAACGTACATTTATCTATAATTAACAAAGTAATATTATTGAACGACATAACAAATCAACGATCATTAAAAAACCCAAGTGCGTCCCAGTACTCTAAAGTGAGTTCAAAATTAAACTTTATAAATTATATTTTATTGAAAAAAGTTATTCAGCTTAACGAGGCCGATTAATTCTAAATTTAAATTAAATAAAAAACTAGTCTGATTATTTCTCCAATTTCATTGTTTTTCTGTCACGTACATTCGGCCAATTGAATTTCAGCTCAAGAATTGGTACAAACGGTGAATAACTTTTTACGGATTGATAAATGAATATTGTTGGTCAATCAACAAACACACACGAATAGCCTTTTTGTATGCACTCACATTTCTTCCCAAAGTCACGAAGGCTTTTTAAAAAATATAAATAAACAATTAAAAGTAAAAGATTTAACCATCAATCATCACCAATACGATTCTTTTAACTTTTGGTAAATATAAATCTATTTTTTAAATCATTTAGAAGCCAGCATAACAAAATATTTATTAAGTTTAAAAATAAAAAGAAATGAAGACACATCATCGAAGAATTGAAGACCTTCAAGAATTAGCTTGGATATGTCTCGGAGGTGAATTGAATCAATAAAGTTTTATTTTTCTTTCAATCTAAGAAAATCTTGAGCGAAGATTTTAGATTAATAAAAATTAAAATTTTTAGTAAAGCACATAATTAATTATGCTATGTATATGATAGTATTTACTTGTTTTTGCACATAAATTAAAGATTGAATCGAAAAAGCAAAAGCCAAAGTTAAATTCAGATGTGTCAATATTATTACTGTCTGTCTTTTCAGCTCTCTTTTTTAATTACGAGGTGAAAATTAAATACTTAGAAAATTCCAAATTATAATCATTGTAGTTAAATATTAAATTAGATATATTTTATAAATATAAAAGTGTCAACAAATATTGCATGTGTACCTGTAAATTATTTGACGACCGACCAACGATTTTTTGAAAAGGGTACTGTGAATTGGGTTTTATTTAAAAATATGGAATTAAATTATGACTAAAAAACTGAAATTTAAATCAAACTAGAAATGCCTTAAGAAACAATTAGTGGGAGTTTCAAAATGTTTAAGTTTTAACAGCAAAAATATAAACGATACCCAATTATAAGACAGTATTGTAGTAGCTGCCCACAAATTGAATATTTTGAAAATATGTATAATAATGACAAAAATGTGCACGAAAACAATTTTTGATACCGGTCTTTTTTATAAAACATACAAATTGAATTGATTTAGTTGTTTCTCGCAATTCAAATTTTTAAAAATATCAAGTAGAGTATTATAAAAATTTTACGAATTATAAATACAAAAGAAAATGACAAATATTGAGAAAATGACAAATATTGAAATATAATTCAGGTAAAATAAAAATTCGAAGAGCAATTTGAACCATTGGAGGACAAGTGCAACATCGCGCTCAGCAATGGTTTTCAGTGGTGCCGAACATGAATCCTCTTTATGCGTTACTCCAGCGATATTCACTGCGTCGTCTTCTCAAAGATGAAACAGTACTAGCAATTTAATAGGCGTTGCCAGCTTATCCAACTGTGAAAAAATAAACCAGCTGGTCAAGTAAAATGTAAATAATGAGTACTAAAATAAATCTCAAAATTAAAACAATTAGTAAATATAAAAAAAAACTAGAGTTAACAATTTACCCGAAATTGACTACGAAGCATAAAAAATATTTTTAAATTAAAACAATAAAAGAATACTGAACAATCAAAATATTAATTTGAATAATCACCGAGAGCTCGCCAACCATAAATTCAAATATCACGAAATTTAATAAAATAAATTCTTCACTAATCTTTTTAAAATCAAAAATGAATATTCCTTTGAAATATAATTCAGGTAAAATAAAAATTCGAAGAGCAATTTGAACCATTAAGATGAAGTTAGTTTATGGGGTTTATCGCACTTATGTGTTTGTGTTTTGTTTGGGGTGATTGTAAATAAAAGAAAAAATAAAATAAAAATCTCGAATTTACAATGATATTGATAATGGACAGCAGATGAAATTCAACGCTGTGTGTGCGACTCCATGCACTTCTAAGTATATAATTCAACCCAAAAAGGCACAATTCTTTCATTCATTCTCCTTACGTTAAATCATTGCCAAAAACCGGAATATGTGCCAAAAAGCCGGAATTGGTGCCAAAGCGTGCCTTCTAGCCAAAAAATCACGGAACACCGCATATACTAAGCGCAATGATATTTGGTGGCTTTGGCTAATTCTACATGCTGATCAAGAGCTACCCAATTGTAAGAAAATAAATCATCTAGTCAAGTCGAATATAAAAAATGTGTATATTAAAAAACGATTTAATCTGAAATTGACTAATGAAGCATAATAATATGATTAAATGAAAAAATAAAGGAAAATGTCGGATTTCCAATTGAAGATTATATTGTTAATGGAGTTCAAAGCTAATTCAATAATTTCCAAACATTCACTTATTAATCGGACTCGGCATCAAATAAAAGACAAATAGAGAATAATTTATTTCTACATTCAGCAAAAAACTAAGGTATGCAAAATGAAAAGTGTTCAAAAAAAGGGGATGCCGCCGACAGTCGAAATCGCAAGAAAACGACTAAACGGCCGATTTTGGTTTTACTAAAGCAAAAGGGTGAGTACCAAAATGTGAACAACAGATAGTTTCGTGTTATTTTAAGCAATTTATCTTTGGAAAAAAAGCAAGGTCTCAATAGCGATATTCCTAAATGTCCTTTCGCCGACCATATTATAATTGACGATAAATATAATATACATGATATTTAACAATCTATAACCAAAAATATTTTTGAATCATCAATCATTAACAAAAATATTTTCCTTTCATGGAAGGCGCAACAAATGGAATGCGAAATCACGTAGAATCACGAGGAGTGATTCCTTAATATTTTTAAAAACAGCACCTAAAGTGCCACCAACAAATCTTTGAAATATTGATTTTTAAGCAAATGTTTATTAAACCATCAAAAAATTCTAAAAACGAGAAACCTAACAACTTAAATGAATATTTACTTTATATTTACTATTAGAAATAGAAATTCAAAAAAGTGGGTTCAAAATTATAATTTAGGAAGATTCAACAGATCACCTTCAAGACACGATGTGCTCTTAATATTCTAAAAAACCAGCACCAAAAGTGCCGCTAAAATTTTGAAATAAAGATTTTTTTAGTAATAATGATGTTTTAGACCATTAACAATCGCAAGAGTAGAACAAACAAAATATAAATTTAAATTTTTATATTTAATCTAAAAATAGAAAATCAAAAAAAAAGTGGGTTCACAGAGTATGATACTAATAAAGTTTTCATTGAAAAAACTCGAATTTTAAGCGAATGAAATGAAATATATAGATGATAAATTAATATTCTACATGTTACCAAATATATATAAATTCTTTCTTATAACTAGGGATGGAATAAAATAAGTACTAAAACAATTAGAAAACTTTTTTTATTAAAAACCAAATCGAAATATAAAAAATACATGTAATACAATTTTTTTTTAATTTTTAACTGCTGAAGTTTCCGGAAGAAAGAAAAATAAGAAATAGCACAAAGAAATCAATTTTTCATGCCTGATTAAAATATAATTTCGAGATTATTAAGCGATTACTTAAATTGAGGGAACACCATCAAAAACTCTAAGGACAAATCAGCGCGATCGCTCATGGCAGCACGACCAAGTTCACATTGCTGGCCATCGAAGCGCTGAAGAAAGTTGACACCAATGACCCAAATTTCGCTAGGAAATGCTAAAATGATTACCCAATTATTTAATAGATAAACAAAATATTGCTGTGACAAGCTTAAGTTTTTTCAAAATGAAAAATGTTTAAAAAATTAAAATTTATGCACTAAAGTAATTATTGAAAACCAAAAAGAAACAAATGAATGTTTTGAAAATTCCATTAATAAGATATTATTTTATAACGAAAAAGTTAAATATGAAGGTTCAGACTGCAAACAATAGCTGCTGACACTAATGTAAATATACAACAAATAATTAAAGTAGTATAAATGTGCATACATATATATCTATTAGAAAAAATGTTTTAAAAACGAAATTTTTGAAAATTAAAAAGACTAACATTGATAATTGAAAATAAAAATAAACTACAAACTGCGGATCCGATTATTTTGTTGTTTGTATTATACGGCGACAATAAGTTCACATTTATTCTAACTTTGATTAATTTGAGATTTGGGAGGAATTTACATTACTTACACAGAATGCTCTATAAAAATTGATTGGCTGAACCACCATCAACAATTATAAATTCTATAAAGCTACAACCAAGCTAATTTAAAAAAATAATATCTCAATTGTCTTGGTATTTAAGAAGGAAAATCAGTGTCTTTAATTTGACTTGAAGGAAATGGTTTTAAATGAAGTCCCTACTGCCCGACACTTAGACTGATTATAAAAGTCAATGATAAAATAAAATATTAATTATTAAAATTGGTTAAATATGCTTCAACCAAAAATTTTACCAAGTAATTAATTTCATTACAGATTGCAATTTTTTACGGAGACGATTCTATTAAACTGCATAATATAAAACAGTGCAGCAAGTGAATAAAATAAATAGATTTTCAATTTACATTTTACAATTAAACAAAAAATAAATGATCTAATTTTAAACTTTGGCTAAGCCGTTTCAATTCTTTAAATTTTTATGTAATAATAACTTCTCAAAAGCATTAAAATTAATTCAATGCTTTAACATTGAAAGGGTTATTTGCGCTTAAAAAAATTGTATTTATGCAAAAAGGTGTAATCCAAATATATCGTATTAAGTATTAGGAATTTTTTAATATTTTAAGTAATGGCTTACAATCCTCGCACTGTTTTAGACCATACATAATTAAAACAATTTTAAAAAAAGTTTGAAATATATTGTATTTTATAATTAAAAGTAATGTTGAATAAATATATTGAATAAATAAATAAAAAGTCATAAATAATTGTTGTGTGTATCAAATAATAAATAAACAAAAAAAAAATGCTTAAAATCATTATGGCACGAAAAAAATATTACTTGCTTTATTTCATTAAATTTAGTGTAATTAATACCCATCAACCTTATTACCACAACTGTTTGTTGAGAGACGCAAAGTTGTATCATGGGCGCAAAATTATATAAGCCGTTGTGGGGAACATCTTCATTTAAGTTTACGCCATCTTTCAATTATTATTAACTAAACAAATATTAAAAAGAGTTAGAGAATATTTTTCGACCTGAAGAAAATTACATTTATGTTATTATTTACAAATTTTTTTGGTTAAATTTTTTGTCTATATTTTAGACTTGTTTGTTGTCGGCCCACTAGCTCGTGCAATTGGCAGGATAGTAATTAGCTTGGTTTACAAAAAGTCTCCTTACAGATGAACCATAAAATGGGATTATCATTTACCCTTATTGTTATTATTAATCTATTATTATTTCTAAATTCCTCACAATTTTTAATATGAAATTTAAAAATTTTGTTAATATTATTATTTTATTTTTTATGAAAAGTTTGCTTTTATATATTTTCACTAATTGTTGTGAAAAAATTTGGTGCAGAATTCATTCCAAATCGTAAAAACCTGTTCTTTCATATGATTCCGTTTATTTTCAGTACCGTTTTAGTTTTTACAATGTAATTTCTAATAAATTATTTTGATTTAAGATAATAAATACGTTATTTTGATAATTCTTGAAGACGAATTGTTTATCTAATTTAAATTTTCTTCATTATTTTGCGCTCTCCCATTGACAGCTTTATTATTAATGTAACTTCATTTACTTGAGAAATTTCCCAAGCGTTCACTAAAAACAATTATTAATAATATAAAATTTAGTAAGAAATCATAAAATTCCAATTATTGAAAATATAATTTATCATTGTTTCTTTTTAAGAATTGTTAGAATGTTTATTCGAAGGAATATGTATTGGTTCAGTTTTTGTTTTCATTTTGTATTGACAGACATATCTTTTTTCATTTGGGCTTCATGCCTTTTTAATAGTCTAAATTTTGAAATTGCAGTTTTGCATTTATGCCTTATAATTCATTTTCTGTGCCTCTCGAAGACTTAGTCCGATTGGTTTGATAATTAAACCAGCTTTGGTTTGTTTCTTAAAATAATTCCCAAATTATTGTAATTATGTTTGTTCTAATCTGACTTGGTGTGATGCTGCGGAACACACCTAATCCTGGTAGGGGCGCCCTGATAACCATGAAGGAATTAGATTTACATTTATTTATGATTAATAAATGTAATTTTTTGGTAAATAAATTTATTTAAATATAGCACAATTTACTTACTAAACTTCAATATTTGATTTAATTTCAAATATTTGGTATCAGACAAGTCAGAATTTGTCAGTGTTTTTTTGTCTGGTTCGTTATATTTTGCGCCTGACGGCGATATTGCAACACACGCCCTGCTGGGTACGGCCCTTTTTAAGCTCTAATTTTAAGGCTCTCTTTTAACAGAATTCAAATTATTCTTTATTGCATATCACAAATAATACTTTATAATTTAATTTAAAAAACTAAAATATCGACTTTAATACCGGGTTTCCCAGGCAAAAGGACACCCCTGGCATAGGCCCGACCGCAGGCGGTTCCGTGCGTTAGAGTTGCATAGCCTCCGAATTTACAAAACGGCTTCCGTTGTCGTTTTCGCCTGTTTCTTATTAAGGCAAGTTTTAATACTTTATTTGCACAAAATATAATTTTTGACATTAGATTTCTTTTTTACAATATTAATTTTTGAAATTAATTGGTAGAATTGCTTGCGCTTTTATTATTGTATTTAGATTTCGATTTATTTTTAATTTATTTTCATTCATCCATGATAATCGCTACTCTTTGATAAATTACGGCAACTTCTTTACAGACCTTTTAAATTAAAAATTTTGTTGATTTAAATGACGTTAAATTTATTGTTTATTTATTTATAAGAAATCGAGGAGTATAGTCCATCTGGGCAGAAACGATCCGTCTTGTTCAAAAATTCAGCTTGATTAGCTCTATCGTATGCACATATGAAAGCCCTATGATAGAAAACCCAGGGGTAGTTTACTTAACAAGTTTTCGATTAATTAGATTTATTAATTTTTTTAATATTTAACTTTGGAAATCTTCCTAGGATAAAATTTTTACTATCATTTGTTTTATTTTTTTTATCTTTTCTGTACTCTTGTGTTTATGAAGAGACTATCGTGTCAAAATATGCGTCTTTGAAAATATATGCCTTTTTTGGTGAATGAATCATGAAGGAGCCTCCAAATTATGCCAAATTTCTCATAGTCAAACGATGTCCTTCAGACAACTTTACATGTTATAAAATATTTGATAATTATCTTTCTTAATGAAAATTTTAGAAATTTTTTTTCTAGATTATTGTTATTTTGGTAACACTACAAATTTTCGCTTATTTACAATTTCATAAAAATTTATATTTTATTAAGAGATATTTGTACGAAAAAAATGCGAGCGTTATTAGCTCTTGCATAAATGATGTTTAATGAAGTGATTTAAATTCTTTAAAATTTATATCAGCGATTATTTTATTTTCAAAAAAAATTCGTTGCATTCTCTCATTTATTATAAATGAGTTTAAAAATTGATATGGTTAGGCTAGAGAGTTTCATAATTCGGGTCGGGATGTATCTACCCCTATTTATGTTTTCTTTTTAAAATAAAATATTTTTTAACTTAATTTATCGGAGTTTATGTAAAATGGAAACGTTTTTTAAGCATTTTTGAACTTTTGAGTGGTTAAATAAAATTACTATAAGTTTTTCGCATACAAATTTTAAGCTTAGGCTCGCAGGTACTCGTTTGCACACATATATTTTAAAGGGATGCACATTATTTTGGACACAATTTCGCTCAACGCGAATTGGTCTGTGACACTATTTAAGAATTTTATTTAAAATTGTATAGTTGTATAGTGATGAATGATGCTTTTTTTTAATTATTTAAAAATTTCTTTTCAAGTCAAAATTGTACCCCTTTTGTATTTATTACTTGACATTATTTGAATTTATTGTTCGAAAGCCAAGATATTTGTAATATTTTATTTATTTATAAATTTACATTAAATTTTATTCTTTAATCATAAATAAATATTTAGTGTCGCCAGATATCTTTTTATCTGAAAAATGGTATCTGGTGTTGTTGAATGTTCCATAAAATTGACACTTATAGAATTTAATTTACTGCTTTTTCGTCGAAACGATTATCTTGGGGCAATTACCATTTCTCGAGATGCGCCGCGATCTTTTTTCTGACGCTTCTCTAATCGTTGCTCCTTGTGCAAAATTATTATGATGTATGAATTTTAAATTTTTTTTTTAATTTCCATAATTTTTTATTCATGTAGCTAAAAAATTTAATTAATAATTTAAATGATGTATTTAAATTTCTCTGGGTAATATTTAAATTTATTTATTGTTTTTTTGGTCGAAAATATTTGGGTTAGTTTTGCTTAAACATTAGACATTCATCATATTTCATTACTTATGGTAATTTACATGAATTGATATTTTGCAGAATTAATTAAAGATTTTAATTGATTTTTATGTTTTGCTGAGGTCAAATTTTTTATAGGTATTTATTTCTTTTTGGTTTTTATTTAGTTGATTTTTTTCAATTAATTATTTAGTATTTATATATATCAGTTTAATTTTTTTAAGTTTATTATATTTCTTTTTATTTTGGTTTAATATATTCCTGTTCATTTTTACATTTATTTTTTATTCATCCACGCTTCCTTCCTCTTTGATAACTGCGTCCGCTTCTTCACAGCCTGTGAAAATTTAAAATTTTTTATTGATCTAAAAGACGTTAAATGTGTAAGATTTATTTATTTATACGAAATAGATGTGACTCAAATAGGGCCGGGCAATATGCAAAACCTGCCCAGTTTGCTATTAATAAGCCTTCTAGAAAATTAGCTGGGAATCAACAATACCAAGACTGCGGCTCTTACCAGTCTAATAGATTAATACAGAGTGTGACTTTTATTAATATTTAAATATTTCTAGTATGGAAGTAGTTATAAAGATCAAATTAATGAATGTTCAGATAACAAATCAAAATCGATCAGGTGTAAATAAATGCCTTTTTGAAGACAAAATAAATGTCCAAATTTTGTAACAAATTTATATGGTAAATTCCATTATGCAATTGTATTGTTGAACAACTGATATTCTTTTTATTTGAACTAATGGCTCTAAAAAAAACATACATACCTCTTATTTGATTTCAAATACAAAATCGCCATAAAATATGTTGTTTTTTTCACTATAAAAATGTTGAGAAATTTCCATTATTTTGTCGACCAAATCTGGGTTATATAAACTTTTCATATTACAATGCACTCTGCTTCACTATTTGAGGCGTTTTAGTCGTTTTGGTTCATAGGCATTTTCATATGCGAACTCAATCCAAACAATGTAAATTTAAAATTGTCTTTATTCGTACGAAATAATTTTTTTAATTCCCAAATTGTAGGATGAAATTGTCACACCTGCTGGCTGGTCGCAGTGGAAAATGTTTAGCATTTGTGGCGCGGATTATTGCTTACCATATATTATTTTCTTCCGCCTGTTATTTATTTAATATAGACTTGACGTCAAGCATTAACTAACAACCTGTCTAAAAGATTGGTATTTTATTTTTTATTTTAATGTTGTTTAATTTTTTAAATATTTTTAAGTATATTATCTATTTTATGACTTAAAAGACAATATAAAAAAACTAATTCTCGTGAATTTAATGTTAAAAAATACAATTTGTCGTCTAACGTTTTTTCTTTTTTTAAATGCACAGAAAGATTTTTAAATTCGGTTTTCGCATTGTTATTGATCAAGCATATTTCGGTTCTTGTAATCATGTTGCAGTCAGGGCTGCACGAAATTTCGTTTCGTTTTCGTTTCGTCCCCTTTTTTCGTCACTTTTTGAGTTTCGTTTTCGTGTTTCGTTTTCGTCCACAAAAA
>JAKKIK010001516.1:0-15847 GCA_024500135.1 Heterodera carotae | reverse complement strand
ATGTTGTCGCTCCAATTGTCGTATTGGAGGACGTGAAAAAGTTTGCGGACGGTGTAACCGGCTTCCAGTGCTGCATTTAATTCGAGGTGGGTGCAAGTAGAAACAAAGGCTCTGTCGTTTGGGTTGAAATGGCTGCAGCTGTAGTCGTCGTCTTTGAGCCCACTGGGGTGATTCTCGGAGTAGTATTTGGAACATTTTTGGCAGAGGGGGAACAGAAGGCGTTCATCAAATTTTACGGGTATTACTGTGACTTTGATATTGGTGTTAGGCGGTTGGAGTAGGACTTTGAGGAGGCCTTTGTATGTGTTGTCGGTCGGGGAACGCCAGTTGACAGTTTGCTCATTGGGTGGAATGCTGATGATTTTGGGATGACCAAGAGGGTAATTTGCCGAGAAGTTGGTCCACGGGTAGAGGCTGGTGAAGTCCTTGTAGCTGATTTTTTGTCCCGGTTGTGCTGTGTGGAGCAGCTTCATTGGTCCCGTCCTGCCTCCATGAAATGCGTCGCGGATTTTAATTGGTGAACGGTCGATCCAGTTGTCGAAAAATTCCTTCATCACTTTGTCCTTCTTCAGCTGCTCGATGATTTCATGCTCCCACACCACTTCCAGATCAACATAACGGCTCAATATCTCATGCTTCCTCTCCTCCCGCTCCCTAATCTCCCGCAGTGTCTTCCCGTTGGGCATCCTCGTCTCCTCGTCCATTTCCTCATAACACTCCTCACATCCATGCCACACACACCCATTCACTTCAATTATTCTGTCCCGCCTCCCATTTATTCCTTTAATGTAGCCGTCCACCTGATATATTTGCCCTTCTCGTTTGAACACATATTCTCCGTAGCGGGAGTGAGCCGTTTGTATGTTGACGTTATTAATGTGGGAGTACCAGTCGAGATATTTGATAGCCAGTGCGCTTTGATTTTGTTGGGGGGTGTAGCCCTTCTCCGGTACTATGGCAAGTGCGTTGGACTCCAAATGGTTGAGGGCATAATTTTTGACGCACGCACTGGCTATAGTCATTGCTTGCCATAGTATGTCGATTCCCCCGTGCTTCCCGTTCCTCATTGTTAAAGTTTTGAATTCGCGGCGAAGTTCGACGAGTGCGTGGGTGAGGATTTGAACGTCGTTGCAGCAATATTCAGGTAGTTTTTCTTTGAGGTCGAACGGCTGGGTATTGCTGCTGAGGTACCAGTCGTCGAACTTTTGGAGGTCCGGCTTTTTCATTTGATTGGGGCAGTAGTCTTCACGAGGAGGAAGATGAGGGAGAACGTTGTTATAATTTGAAGATTTGTTGAACATGTGCGGGAAATATTGTTTGTCCTGAAAGTAAAAATCATTAATATTTATAACAAAATATTAAAAATTAAAGTATACTTGAATTTTGAGCCCAAATGATTTGATAAGTCCCGACAGTTTAATGGGCATTAAGTTGTAACTGTCGTGTAGAATTGTGAGAGGTCCGTGCTCATTGGCCTTTACTTTGAGTTCATAGAGGCGGTTTCCTTGCTTGATAATGTCAGGGTCGTGAACACCTAAATTTATAATATAAATATTTATTTTATTATATTAAAGTAGTTATTATGAGTTTACCTTGCGCAATGACCTCCTTGATAATCATTGTCATATCATAACGTCCCCCAAAGTGCGCAAAGGCGATAGTCGGAAATTTTTTGTTGTGATCAAAGAAGAGCCAATGGACGAAATCTTGCAGCGGTTGTTGGGTGCTCACTTTGTGGTCTACAGTTGTTTTCGTGTAATTGAACGGAGAGAAAGAAATCGTTCGGTGGGGACCGCAGATTGCACACTTCTTTCCCTGAAGTGTGTTCTTCCAATCATCTGTGCTGATGCATTCAGTGCAGATGATTGTCGCCGACGCAAAGTTGACCTCATGTTCAAATTTATTCCCCGTCTTTTTGTCCTGCGTAGCCTCAAAGTCGTAAGCTATGATCCGATAGGGCTTTATTCTGTGCTGCTTCAGAGGCTGTATGAAGCAGCTCCTACACGGGTTGTCTCCAGTCTCTTCCTCCTCTTTCACGTGAAATTGCCGACAGAGCCTGCAAAACCTCTCTCCGCATTTATGTTGTTCTCTCCCTTCTCTCGTGTGATATTTTAAGCTGTAAATTGCTCCACAATCGTCACAGCGTTTGAATTTGGCGCAGAGGTCTTTTTGGAGGTGGCGCAGATAGCATTGATTGTTGTAAAAGTTGTTATTGCAGTGTTCACATTTTATTGAGTATCCTTGTTGAGGCTCGCAAGGATAATCGACGCCCACCTCGCGACAACCGTGGCATAGTGAAGAGCAGTTCATGGTATGATCAATTTTGTTGAAGTATGCAGTTTCACATGAGAGGCAGTAATTCTTTTTGTTAAAGAATTTGGAGAGTGTTTTGATGCCATCGAAGTGATTGTCGTGGTGATAGATAAGGATAGGGAATTGGTATTCATTGACATCTGATTTGGCGATTGGTCTTGTTTGATAATCGTTGAATATGAAGATTTTGTATTCACCTTAAGATAACTATAAAATTACCTACTTTGAAAATAATTTTTTTTTTATTATTATTATTTATTAAATATTTTATATAAAATATTACAAAATTAAATAAACTCACCGGGGTATTTTACGTTCCATAATCCTTGGACTTGATGTATATAAATATTTGCATCATATTCTGCCTCTGAAGTTGGAATTCCCGCCTCTCGAAGAAGGACCAATGCTTTTTGTCGTAGAGCTGTTATTTGGTTGTCCATAATCCATCGCCAAGATTTTCTAGTAATAATCTCCCTTTTGTATAATGAATAATGTCGCATCAGTTCCAAGGCGTAAAAAAGGCAGTAATTATCCCGGTTGTTGACTTTGAAAAGGTGCGGCTGATTTGATGCAGGTTGTCGACCTTTTCCTCTGATTGTTCGCTGCTTAGGGAGGCCATTGGTGTTAAGGGCAGTGACGGTAATTACAAAGGGAGCGCCATAGAGGTTGACGTGTTTGGCCTTGCTTTGTTCCACTTTGCTGAATTGATTGAACACCGCGTCGACAATGTTGGAGGTTATTGGCGTAATGGGTAGGATGATGTCGCCTTGGTCTAAGAGTTCCGAAGAAATTGTGACACCCGCCTTATTTGCTGTCCCAAGTGTGTTGATTGCATCTTGAATGGCCTCCTCTATTGAATGATGAACACATGCTCGAAGTTCCGCGGCGGGGTCGGGGCATTTTTCAATTTCTTCGATGATGAATTTGGATTTGGAGCGAACAAGTTGGTGTTTTTTGCTTTTTGATGTGTAATGGTCGACTTTTCTGATGCATTTATTTGGTTGAGACCTCTTAGGGGAAGAGGAGCCAGAGCTTTGGGTCTCAGCTGTTCGCTTCATTTATTATGCGTTATTATCTAGAATATGTTGCTTTAAATACACAAAAACAAAGGAAATAAATGATTTCGGAGCGGATGAAAATTTGAATGACCAGTGGGAATGAGGATTTGGCTTGAAACGCCCTGCTATTTATAGGCACACAAAGTGGGCGGAGCTTGGGCAGTATGCATTAGTGTTGGACCCCCTCCCATTTCGGACATCCGCTCACTTTCGCCATTCATTTTAAAAATTTTCAAGATTTCAAAATGTCAACAATTGTCCATTCATTTTACATTTTAATTTCAATATATTTAATAGTATTTTATATATTTATTAAAATAATTAAATGTATTTTAAATATTTGTTATTTTTATTTAACAAAACATTTATTTTTAACACCTTTTTAAAATTTAATTTTATTTTATAAATTATTTTATGATATTTCATATTTAAATGTTTATTTTTATTATTATTAATATTATGATTAATGACGTCATACACTGTTGCCTAATTGAGCGCCATCGCCCTTCAATAGGTTTGGGTTACTGGGTACTGTACCAACTGAGCGCCAAAACCCCTCAATAGGTTTGGGTTTTCACTGGGGACACAGCCAACTGAGCGCCAAAACCCTTCAATAGGTTTGGGTTCTCACTGGGGACACAGCCAACTGAGCGCCAAACCCCTCCAATAGGATTGGGTTTTCACGGGGACACAGCCAACTGAGCGCCAGAACCCTTCAATAGATTTGAGTTTTCACTGGAAACACAGCCAACTGAGCGCCAGAACCCTTCAATAGGTTTGAGTTTTCACTGGGGACACAGCCAACTGAGCGCCAAAACCCTTCAATAGGTTTGGGCTTTGGTACTGAAATGGCCGCGATGAAAAATAGGGGCCAAAAAGGAAAGGGCTAACTACTGTAACAAACAACAAAAAGATCAGACTTGGATTATGGGCCCATCACACAATTTTGTGCGATTCCACGCAGAAATTACTATATTCAACGGGTCAAATCGCTGCAAAGTCTCAAAATGTTCATGTCTGCTTCGCGGTACCGTTTCTTTTTGGAGGAGGATCCTCTCCCGTCACGTAACGAGCATAATCGGCGTCTCGCGAACGATGATCTGTTCGAAGAGCATCGATAAATCGCGCCAGATGTTTGGGTGCGCGCATGAGAATGCAATTTGAAGTCGCTTGTGCGCAGCTTCTGCCCAATTATTTGTGCGGTCCTCGTTGTTAACTGTGCGCTTATGTACACTCCAAAATTCTTTTTATTAAATTG
The DNA here is from genome assembly GCA_024500135.1 of Heterodera carotae. Lineage (NCBI taxonomy): Eukaryota > Metazoa > Nematoda > Chromadorea > Rhabditida > Heteroderidae > Heterodera > Heterodera carotae. Next base: position 11,218 of record JAKKIK010001516.1, on the reverse strand, counting down.
AACCTTTTTGATTCCGTTCGCACTTGGCATTTTCGCAAGAACGGGAGTCGAAACATTAACGATAGAATTGGTACGAATCTGCGACGGAAGTTCTTGGTATTCAGCATCACGTCGCTTCACGGCCGTGACGACTTTCTGGGCCCCTACATTCGTGCAATTCGCCTCGTGTATGTGTTGTGTCACCATTTTCAGGAAAACGTTTGTGAGTGAAGTGTGAATGCGTCTTTTACACTCATCTTTACGCTCACAGCGCCAGATTTTAGCGTTGTGTTGTCGAACACATAAAGAAACCCGTCATACAAGAACTTTTCTTTTGACTTTGCGTTAAAATTTCCGACATCTAAAAGTTTTATAAACTATGTATGTAAAACTAATACAAATAAAGTATTAAAAGTTGAGTAAGTTGCCGCGCCGAGTTGGCCGCGTCGAGTTGACCCGTTCCGCGGAAAATGGGGCAGAACAATATTTTCGATATGCATTATAAATTCAAACTTACGAAAGGGACCGGGTTTTGGCAAAACAATCCAAACCAGAATTGACAACAAGTTTTAATATGTTTTTTAAATTGATTTTCTTATAAGTTCTATAAAATTTCAATCGGAAAAATTTTTCTGCATTTCTATAACGAAATTAAGACTTGAACAATTGACCGTTCGTTTGCGCTGATTACTGCTGTGACCTTCCATGACATAGGACATATATCTTTATCAAAATTTGCGCACGGGTACAGAACAAATAAAGGAGCTTTGCTGATGGTATCAAGCAAGTGAAGGATGCAATAAAAAACATTTAAATTATAATGTTGTTGTAATTAAATTTGTTAAGAGGTAAAAAAAATTATACAACTGCAAACAAAAGAACGGATGAGAAAAGAGAAATGACCAAAATGAAGATAACGAATATTGATCTTACGAATATTAATTTAAATAATTCCACCAAAAAGCGATATTGAATTTCCGTAATGCTTTAAATAATATTAACATTAAAAAACCTTAACATCTGATAAATGAGCGATAAAAACTTTTAGAAAAAATTGCTTTAAAATTAATTGGTCAAATATAATGTAATGTTAACTTATTAAATAAAGCAATAAAACATTAAAAAAAAATTGATTTATACTGATTTCGACATACAGACCGTTCAGCAGTCCGGTGTAGACGAGGCAATGATGAAAAAATTGCATAATTTTGGCATTTTGCCAATGTTTACATTTGCTGCGCTTTTCTACACCACTGTCCATTCAATTCACAACAGCACCCGTTAGCTCAAGGCTTGGAGCCGTCTCGACAACGAATTCGCAATACCTCGGGTGCTACACTTTTAGGTACTTTTCCGTTTTGTGGCCAAATTTTGTAATTTTTAAAAAATCAACAGAAAAAGGTCAATCGACAGCTCTCGACGAGACAAATAGTTCTAGACCAGTTTAAAAAACCAATCCAAGCAAACTCAATGCCTGGCAAATTATTATACGCAAAGAGGAGCATGCGAAGATAAACATTAATCTTGATTTATTGCGCTAAAAACCAGCGCACACTCGACTACGGCGGCCAGTAGGTGGGGCGCCGCTCGCTCGCTCCGGGTTGCTCGCGCCTAATGTCGGGCCTTCGGCCCGACATTAACCAGGCGCTCGCAACCCTCCGCTCGCTCGGGCGCCCCACTACTTGCTCCGTCTTCGCATGCTCCTTTTTGCGTGTAATTCTTGGCAACGAATCGAGTTGAAAGAAACTGGTCTAGATCGATTTGTCTCGTCGAGAGCTGTCGATGTAAAATTTTATTGGTTAGCAAAAGTTCGAATTCGGGTCCGGGATTCGAAATTGGAAAAAATGGAGGTCATATTCGTAATCTGCGCCCTAGATTACCCTAGAAATTACTTTTTCCGTTGATTTTTTAAAAATTTAAAATTTGGCCATAAAACTTAAAATTACCCACTTTTATAACAGCCATAGGTACTGTTTTCCTCTAATAGCCGCCCCCACCCCCTCCAATTGCCGACCCCCCCCCCTTGAGGGGGTATAGAAAAATAGCCGCCCACCTCCAATTGCCTCGAGGCGGTATAGAAAAATAGCCACCCCGGGCGTTTATTAGAGGAATACGGTATACATAACTTTTTCAACAAAAAATTTGCATTGTTTTTTCAAACATTTTCTGCACTGATATGCTGCATGTTTTGCAATTCGTATTTAGCGCATTCAATTTGTGCAATATGTTCATATCTAATCGCATTGATCAGTTGAATCATATTATTTGTTTTTATAACAATTTCTTGCGAATTATTCCACCGATGGTTTAACAATTTGTAGAGTTGGTTTTCAATTTGTTGAATGATCGGCTTTTCCTCAATTCCACCAACACCAATTTCAATTAATTTTTGATGATCACCAATAATGGCATTTAGGCCCAACAATTGGGCATCCAAATAGTAGTCATGCTTAAATTGTGCCACTTTGATGTCCAACGATGCGGCAATTTGGCTGATCACAAATTGTGCCTGATTTTGTTTCCATTCGTCCACAGTTTGGCCGCCATTGTTGTTGGCAAATGCAAATAAAAGTGCCACCGGATTTGTGCACAAAATTGCTGAAGGTTTGCTACTAGCATTTTGATCATCAAACCGTGCACGAAGTTTTGTCGTCTAAACAAATTGTAGGCTATTTGTCAAAATAACAAATGGACAAAATACCGAATGGTCAAAAATCTAATGGACAAAATACCTAATAGGTAAGCCAAAAACAGTCAAATAAACTGCATTCTGAAAAACAAAAAGTTTTAATGGATTTATTTTTGACCCTTTTGGCTTATTAGATATTTTGTCCATTAAGTATTTTGACCGTTAGGGATTTTGACCGTTTTGGTTAAAGTATTAAATGTTTGATAAATTTGGAAAATATTAGAAATCGTAAAAGCGAATCAACTAATTAATTGATCATTTTATCGATATTGAAATTTTTTGATATTTCTTCAAATTCATCAACCAATTAATTGACAGATTTATCGGTCCAATTAATAGGCTATTAGTTTTTGTACCATCAAATGCTTAGGCTTCCCATTACACAGTGGGCAATGTATTCTTTGCTGATGATTAATCCTAAAAACCATTTTACATTTAAATTTTTATTTTTTTTTTTGCAAAAAAAGGTTACCATTCAGTGATGCAATCCTTGTGATATAAATGCTAAAATCATTTCGGATTATTAATATAATTGATGCCATCAAGTTTGGGCACCCTAGTCGAAATTTTTTAACTTTAGGGTTCAGAAATGTTATAATAAGTGCGGTTTTGGCGCCCAATTTTTCAAGACCGCAAAAAACAGAACATGTTTCTAGGGTATTTCCGGATCTTTGGTCACTTATGTGTGACCTCTGAATTTCGCATAACTTTGAATTTTGTTAAAATTTAAAAGTTTCTTGTAATGTGGGTGGCGGGGAAGCGCGGGCGTCAAAAACACCTGTTTCACCATTATTTAAACATTTCTGAACCCTAATATTTTTATAATTTCAATTTTGGTACCCAAACTTCTGGTGCCTAAACTTTCGGGGGCCATATAATTTTTTACAATAGATTAATCAGAGAATGGACAGAAGGGGGTCGATCGGTATTTTATCGATACTGTCCAAAAAATATCGTAACCAAAAATAACCGAAAAAGCTGAAATTTTCTCGATCGATATTTTTAACCGAGAAAAAATCGAACAAATATCGTATCGTCCAATCTCTAAAATAAATAATATAAATTGTTAATTTTTTTTTTTTGAATTTTGCCTGAGAGCTTTGGTTATAATTGTGGTGCAATTTAAAGTTGGCAAATTGTTCACTACTGTTTAATGTGTCTTGACAAATTGGACAGTCAGCAGAAGCAGCAGTAACATTTTCATGTAAAGCATCATCATTTTCTTCATTAGCAAAAACATTTTTTTTTAATGTACTCCTTTCATCCGATAAATTTTTGTTCTAAATTTTAATTATTTCTTTTTAGCGCTTTTTTCAATTTTTGTCATAATTATTTATTTTACCTTTTCATAATAAAAAATGTCCACGATCAGAAACCTTATTTGGTGTTTAAATAGACGGCTCATGTCAATGGGCATTGTAAAATAATATTCAATGAACTAAACGAAAAAAAAAAAGATTATGTATGGCGATTAAATTAAATAGTGCCAACTTAAGATTCTCGAGACTCAATGGTTTTAATTAGGGTTCAGCGGGACCGGTACCGGGTCTGGAAAAATCCCGGATTTTTCAGGGCCCGGTCACGGTGTTCCAAAAAAATTCCAAAGCTCGCCGGTTGTTAAATAGTTTTGAGTAATTTTATTGTCAAAGAAATTGCCGAAAAATTTGGCGCCAAAAAATCCTGGGGCTGAAATATCAGGGGCCGAAACGTCCTGAGGACGAAACATCCGGGGCCGAAATGTCCTGGGGCAGAAACGTCATGGGACTGAAAAATTCCAGGCCGAATATTTGCCTGATTTTGTGTGTTGAAATCTGCTGCTGCTGCTGCTGCTGTCCCTGTGCCATCCGCATCAATTACTTTTACAATTGGGGCATAGCCCAAGAAATGTTTTACATGGTGCATCAAGCCAGCGCGCCGGTTTTTTGTTACCAAGGCATACACCATGGCATGGTAACAATTTTCTTTGTTGTCTTGGTGGCCACCACCACGTTTTGTCTCTATCAAAACGCGCCGACTCAACACAAGACCGGCGGGCGGATCAATTTGGCCCAAATTGAGTGTGTAACGGCGCATGGTAAGTGCCGGTTTGTACAATGTCATCATAAAAAACAGAGACATGGTCCTAATGTCGTCCATTTGTAAGGGTCCATATTCAAATGGTTGATCATCCGTTGGCGTTTCGTCGTTGGCATTAATTGACGAATAGTACTCATCAGGGCTGGCAAAAAATATGCACAAAAATATGAAAATAAAAATCGCAAATTACCTATGCACCAACTAAATAAAAAATAAAAAATTAGCTATTTAAGAAAACTTAATCCCCTAATAACTTATTTTTAAATTTCCAAATCTAAAAAACAAAATAGGTAATTATATATTTTTTATTGAATACCTAAGAATGAATGAGTCGAATGGGACCGGTTTTAAACCGATTTTGCCAAATTCTATTCTCTCTTGCTTTTAATAAATGGAAAAAATGTATGCCGTAATTCCTGAAATAAAGCCCCCGGGGCTCTATTTTTCAACCCTCCTCAAATGAGAGGGGGCATTATTTCAAGGGGGCTCTATTTAATGGGGGAGGGGCCCTATATTGCAAGCCCACCCTAAAGTGGGGGTTTATTTCAGGGGAGGCTCTATTTTAGCAATTACGGTATACCATGCATTTACCAGTACTGATACTCATTGTCGAATGGCTTCACATATACAGAGATTATGCACTCCAATTTGTCCACCATCATCCATTCAACACTGTCGGGAATTGAAATGTCAAGACAATTGTCATTGTGTCGCTTAATTGTCCATTTTGGCATGCGTTTAACCAAATTGATTTGAACGAGGATTTTACGCGTTGGCATTGATTGGTGAAAGTTGGCACAAATGGTCACTTCTTTTGCCATGCAACAACAACAATTAAAAAAGAAGTAATGGTTGGGAACAAAAATAAACAAATATAAAATGACCAAAAATTGAATTTTTTCCATTATCTAAAATAATGTTTTTTTTAATACCGGACCGCCTTTTCCGGACAGCCGTTTCCGGACCGCCAGTTCCGGACCGCTTGAAAAGGGAAATTCCGGACCAAACTTTTATTATCGAAATTTAATTTTTTTTTAAGAAAATTTTTTGAAAAACTAGGTCTAGGTTAGGCTTAAGGGTAATATTTAGACCTGGATTTTTCCGAAAACTCATTTATAGGGGTATTTTGAGGCGCTGAAGCCGAATCTGACCTTTTTTTGACCACTTTCGAACCCCTAACCCCTAAATTTGAACAAAAAATCCGATTTTTTAAACGAAAATTTTTATTTTGAACATATGCTTAATCCATGGCAAAAAGCAGCCAAGCTTTAAGAGCCCAAAATTCAAAATTACACGCAAAAATGAGCATGAGAAGACGGAGCAAGTAGTCGGGCGCCCGAGCGAGCGACGGGTTGCGAGCGACTGGTCGGCCCGACATCAGGCGCGAGCAACCCGGAGCGAGCGAGCGGCGCCCCACCTACTGGCCGCCGTAGTCGAGTGTGCACTGGTTTTTAGCGCAATAATTTGTCATTAATATAAGGTTTAGACAATATGAATAGCTGCTGTTGGCGTTTCGATGTTCAGTTTCTGAAAAAATTCGACTCAATGGTCGAATTCAGGTCCGGGGTTCGAAATAGGTCAAAAGGGAAGTCATTTTCGTGTTCAGCGCCTCAAAATACCCCTAGAATGAAGTTTTGAAAATTAGAAAAAAATTACTCTAAGCCTAGCCTAAGCGTAGCCTAGTAAAAATGTAAAAAAATCTGAAAATTTTAAAGGTTTTCAAAAAATTATCTCTGGCGCCAAAAGGCCGCGCCAAAACGGCCGCGCCAAAGTGGCCGCGCCAAAACGGCCGCGCCAAAGTGACCCCGACCGTTATTTTTTGCGTAAATACTGGTTTTTCCAATTTAAAAAAACTATTTTCGCAACTATTTTGGCCTTTTTCGGGGTTTTTTGTTTGGAGTTTTTAGAAACTATTAATCCGGTCTTTAATCATCAGCAGAAACCGAAACAACCAACAATTGGTCAAACTATTGGTATTTCTCATTATTGTTTTGTCGATATTTTGACCAAGGTAGTTCCGGGTCGAGAAAAATATCGGGCCGGGTTTCGGGTCGGATGAAAAAAGCTCGGGTCGGGTTTCGGGTCGCCAAAAAGGCCGGGTTTCGGGTGACGGGTTTCGGGTAACCCGAAAGAACCCTGGATTTGACCATTCAATAAAAACTATATTTGATGATCTTGACCATCCAATAATTGGTCAAATGGTTGGTTTCAATAGCATCAAAATTTACCTGGATTCATTGAAAAGCCATAAGTTTTGTTTTGTTTTCTGACAACAACAATGTATTCAGGTCCAATGATTGTCAATGTGTCGTCGCATGCACAGGGATCCCAATGATTTTGATTGGTGATCAACCCTAAATGAATGCACCAACTAATTGATATAAATTGAAGATATTTATATTTTTAAAATTTATTTTTACAGTATAATAAAGTGTAGTGCCCCGCAAGGGCGGAATTAGTTAAGAAAACTTTCGAATTTTCAATTTTCGTTAGTGTCCGGCCGGGATCATGGTGAAAACCCGGCAGGGCACTAATAAACCCATATGTTTTCGGAAAAACACATTTCATATAATAATTATAAAATTAGACTTGTTTAAAACAAAAAATGGCCTAACCTTTTTCAATGTTTGTGATTCGCGTCCAAAGCTCCCCCTGCGCAGTGACAAGCTGAGCAAACTGATCAGAAAGTTCAGCGATGTGATCAGTCAGCAGCGACTTTTGCTTTCCCAATTCGGCAATTAATTTCGCTTCAAATGCTTCCATCTTTTTTTGGGATTGAACGCAAAACCCATCTTAAGCAACTTCTGGAATTAAAAATAATGTGCAAAGAAAAATTAAGTACACATTGAAGAAGCAAAAAGATTAGTGTTCCACATTTTGTGCCAAATTAATTTTAAAATTATTAAAATATGTGGTCACCCAGGGCTTTTTAGGGCTCACTTATCCAAAGATGCCTTCATCCAGTTTTTTCCGAATCAATTTTGAATAAAAAGTTGAAAATAATTCTAATTTTGCTATCATTGACGCTTTATGGCTAAGAATGTTCCCCCACCATTTTCCTTTTGCTGGTGGCCCTCTGCTTCTTCTGCTGATGGCGTAACAATGCATTGTTTCTTCAGATTGACCTCAATCTGTTCAACTTGGTACAGCTGCTGGGGCTGTTCCTTGTGCTCAATCTCCTGCTGCGGCTGTACTCTTTTGTCGGCGTCTTCTCTGTTTTCTGAGGGATGCAATTTATTCGAAATTTCCGATTCTGAAACCCTAACAATAGGGAATTTGTCCCCGACTTAGTGGTTGGTCAGTTTCTTGGGCAAAACTTGCTACTAATATTGTTATTGGGCCAATTTATTGGTCACTGACTGCTGAAGGACCAATAACGCGATCAATTATTTGTACCAAAGTGGTCGGTCAGTTTCTTGGGAAAACTAAATCGATCAATTCTTTGTACCAATTATCGATTGCACCGGATTTCGGTCTCTGTTTTGACCGGTGATATTTCGTGAAAAGTGTTTAGGCTTACCATCGTTCCCATTGGTATCAACAAAATGGAAACTGTCGGAAGTGGTGGCACTTAGCGATGGCGACGAATTCGCTGTTTGCTGCTGCTGCATTCTCTCCAATTCGGCAATTCTGGCACGCAAGCGTTTTATTTCTTCAGCTGGATCCAAATCGGCAGAAGATGGCCACTGATATTGGCCTTAAAAAGATTAAAAAGCACATTAAAATAGCAAAGTAAATACAGGAATTGTTTTTCTTGCATTGAATGTCGGCGATTCCGGCGCGGGAGGACGAAGACATTTAAAAAACCAATTCACTTTTTTAATATTTAAGGACCACTGGCAAAAATCTATGGCGGGGCACTTATCTCCACAAGTTTATAAATAGAAATAGAGAGATGAAAGATACAACGAGTAGAGAAGGGAAGAGGGGAAAACAAATCAATAACAACCTTCAAAAGTGCGCCTTAGTCAACGGCATTTAAGCAATGTTCGGAATTAAAAAAGAACCACCGGCTGGACCTTCAGAAGCAAGCCCGTAACCAGAAAAAATTTCGGGTCGGGAAGGGGGGCGGGGGATTGGCAAATTTCCCAAATAATTATTTCGGGGGGGGGGGGGGGGGGGGGGGGGAAATTGGGAATTTTTCTTTTTGCTGGGGAAAAAGCAAATTTTTCCCATCCCCTGGTTACGGGCCTGTGCAGCGGGTTGAGAAAGGGTTCGGGTTTTCGTCTGCATACACAGAACTTTTTTCACACACTGCGGTGGACTTAATCCCTCGATACCAACTTTTTTCTAATACCTTTAAAAATTATTTTGAATAAATTTATTTAATTCTTTTTCTTACAGGTTCCACGGACTTCCCGAGCATTGTGCTTCATCTGACAGGACGTGACTCGCTGTCCACATCAGTTGCCACGCCGCCACCTTTGAACGGAATGGGCTCCCCTTTTCGTGGGCGAAGACGGTAATTTTTGTAATTATTTAAGATGAAACTCATTAGAAATTAAAATAACACAAATCTTTGATGACTCTATATAATAGCATTTAATTTATTTTTAAATAACTAAAATGAATTCGGGCTATCGGGTCGGTGAACGGCGGTTCACAATGCGGAATTTGGCTAATCAATGCTAATTATTTGCAGTATTTCTTATTGCTCATTGAATATTAAGATCCTACATTAACTATTGTTTTCGTATTTTCTATTATGTAAACCGATCGAGGCTATCACTCTTTAAAAAAGAAAATCACTCAATTTCTTTAAAATGGGTATCAATTTTTCTACACAGATTAGCCGTGCCCAATCCGATTAGCTGTTTGGGCAACGGGTGATGTATCTGTATGTTATACTGCTCTAACTCTCTGTTTGTTTTATGTAAACATTACACAAATTCTATTATTTTCTCATTTTAATTAATTAGCAATACCGAAACTTTAATTAGTTTCTTTTAAAGAATTAATATTAAAATATATTTGTTTTAACTTTTTTATTTTTTCGTTTTTATGATAAATATTTAAAAGGCTATTTTCTATCTCAATTACAACATATTTTATTTGCATCTGGGGCAGAACAAAACACGGAAAAAGCTCCTCAGGGAAATTACCGCTCAATTTTCCCTCCAAAAAATGTTCATTTCCCGAACCATCTTTGCAGTTTTTAATTTTTATTTTTGGGAGCCTACCTTAATTAAAATGCAAAAGTAAAAATTTGGGTTTTCGCTTTTTAAAGAAATAATCAGCATTTTAAATTGATTCTACCATTTTACGTTATTTAAAGCCACTTCAATTATATTGTTTTTTATAAAAATATCCCTACGTTTTTTTTTGAAAACTGCCATTCTGGCATTTGTCCACCGTTTATGTACAGTCCATTGGTCACATTGAAAAATGGCCAGCCATATAAGTCGAGCTTTTCATTAAGCGTTAAATAAATCTTTACTTTCCTGGAGATTAAATAGATTTCATTATTTCTTGAAGCCTTTTACTAAAGGAGAAACTTGTTATTAACAGAAAAGAAATCATTTGTTATAATTTTCATAATTATGTTAATCAAAATCTGTTTAAACTTGACGCCTAAATTTGTTCTCTGAGATTTTGTCAATGCGTTTATGCCACTCCAATGGGGTTTGCCGAGAAAAAAACGACAAAACTTATTGTTTATGCAAATGGATTCTTCTTTTTTCCACCGCAATTTTTGTCGGATGCCACTTTTTGTTGACAGAAAAGGCTATCCACGGACGGAGCCACTTAAACGACAAAGAGCTTTTCTTCCGGGAATCTGAAAATACATCAATTCCGCTATCTTATAAAAAACAATTAATTTTAGCTTAAATTTATCTCATATTCGAAATTTTAAAATCTTACAGCTAATTTACGAAAGATAAATCTTTTCACATTTTATTTATTCTACATATTAGTGCTGTCGACATCTCTGCACATAAAGCCTGTGCATTGCTGATGGTACGCATGAAGGAACAGCGCGTCGAAGGTTTGACGGCATCACATCGCTCATCCGCTCCAACAACAATGTGGGTTTTTTCAGCACTAGGTACTCTCGAAATAGAAATGTCCATAAGTTTGTGCCGTAACATTTAAGCAAAGATTCGTCGCTTTGCATTCACAAAATACGACAAAATTACATATAAATAATGACAAGTTCAATTGTTCGAGTTGGGAACTATTTTCGCTAATACTCTTGAGATAGCCCGGGATTCAAAAGTAGTTAGCTGTTATACCAAATGTAATGCCAAAACCTTAATAATTTATATAAATTTGATAATGTTTTATTTATTAAATTGTCCATTCTATCATTTTCTCTTTTTGGCACAAAGTTGATGTTTGTTTAAATGTAAAAATTTTATGTTAAAAGAAATTGTCCTGGGCAATGCCTATGGCCATCCATCCATCATTTCCATCCTCTTCATATTCCCGCCCCCCCATCTCTGTCCTTTTCCCTCCACTCCCCCCCCCCCCCCC
>JAKKIK010001515.1:0-15848 GCA_024500135.1 Heterodera carotae | reverse complement strand
ATGCCGAAAATGGAAATCCAGAATTCGATTTTATCCCTGATTTTTACATATTTTGCCTTTTTATAAGCAATTAGATCATCACTTCTTTCAGTAAAACTTCCCAATTGCTAAAGTTTTTCATTTTTGTTAAATTTATTTTTGTTGGTTTTTTAAACGATATTTTAGTGTCCAATTTTCCAGTGTCCAATTTACCTTCGGTGTCCAAATTTCCGTTGGTGTCCATTTTTCCGCTTGGTGTCCAAATTTCCGATGTCCAAAATTCTAGTGTCCAATTTTCTGGTGTCCAAATTTCCGGACACCCCCTCTCCCCTCCCTTCTCCCCTCTCCCCCTCTCGTCACATATCCAGGCTCTTCCCATCTCACCACTTCAGCTGTCTAGCTTCTTGTCCCCCTCTCCCTCGCCTCCCGCCACACAGCTCACTCACACAGTCCAATCACACACCACTTCACCGCTGCCTGAGCTCCGTTCCCGCTACGTTCAATTTTTTAGCGGTAACAAAATAACATTTTTATATTTATTTAGATATGTTTTATTTTATTTCTGTTGTAATATACCTAAATTGAATTTGCATAAAAGTACATAAATCCATAAAATAAAAGGCTTGATTGGACCAATAAATTAAAAAATAAAATTATATTCTTATTATACTTTGTCCGTTTGCAAAGTGTTCTTCAACAAAACAATTTTCGTTTTTAGCTTATAAACGGAAAAGGAAAAGTGTGAAGGAAATGGGAAGAGAAGAGAGAGAGAGAGAGAGAGAGAGAGTTTTGGATAATTCCATTGGGGTGAGAGGGGAGGGGGGGGGGGAGGGGGAGGGGGAGGAGGGAGGGGGAGGGGGGAGGAGGGGGATGGTTGGATGGATTGTGAGGGTGTAATTTGATAGCCACTTTTCCCGAAGGGGATTCTCGACTTTTGCCTCCCGGCCCCACCCTCCGTCCTGTTTTGCCCTTTTCTCCCACTCTCCCCCTTCCCCCCGGCCCCCCAGTTCTGGGCCATTCCCATTGCCGGGGTCCAGTTTGAAATTACATATCACCTCCAGCCTACCCTCTCAGCATCAGAATCGGACTCCAAAATGATGGCAGGCATATAAATAACATAAACAACATTGGCCAACCCCCGTCGATGACAGTCAGTCGCGGTTAGTGGCTTCACGGACTTGGGGGGCATCGCATCGCATCTCACAATCCAAAAGCATCGACCTTGGCCAAACAGTTGTTTCAGCTTTCTGAATTTATTTGGAAAAGAAACCCAAGGGTTTTTGAATTTAGATTTAAAACATTGGCAATTGTTTCAATGAAAATGTATCATCCAAATTCGACAATGCCATTGGCGAGCAGTTCATCTGTCGGGAGTGAAAATTCGAAAAACAAACAACAATTTGGAAGTCGTTCGGCCGACGTGCGAAAAGCATTCAGCAGCACAAAGAAAGCGGTGGCCAATGGCATCATAAAGGGACATTTGAATTTGAACGGAAGTGGCCGAAAGCGAAGCGTCGAACCGCGGCCACACCCCGCGAAGTTGTTGAACAAACGCTATTGGGACGATGTGAGGGCGGGGAGAGTGTGCCCGCCGGCGACAACGACGACTGCGGAAGATGAAATTTGTGTGGAATTTTGTTCAAAAAATGTTGCAAAGCACGGCGAGAAAAGGAAGGCATTGCTGCATTTGGATTTGGCAAAACAAAATGCCAAAAGTCAACGAAACCAATCGCTAACAATGCAACACTGCCACCAGCCAACTCCTGGAACTTTTTCACCACCGAATCAGTCGGCTTTTGCGCCACAAAGTGCCGGGGGAACAGTTCAATTCGGAGGTAAATTCCAAAAAATCACAAACGATGAAATGTTCGTTCTTTAAATACTGATCCTTTTTCAGCTACAATTCCACCTCAAAATGCGTCATCATTGCTTCAATTTGCTCCCTTTTTATCTCCGCCTCGGGACATTTTACGACGACCACCTGCCGCTGTTGGCGGTTCACTGTTTATGCCGCCAACCGAAGGCTTCGTTCAGTCGCCGTTCCCACAAACGGCGCTTGGTTCGTCTCCAACTCCGCCAATGAATATGAACTTGATAATGCCGCCGCCGTCGCCGCTGATGCTGTTGCAACAACAACAGTTCACTAGCAGCAGTGGTGTCGCGTCTGCGACAAATGCCGCCGCGTGGACACTTCTCCAAATGTTGGCTGAGGGCGCGGCAAATGGCCGCCAGCAACGACAACAAACGCGGCACGAACCCCAACAGCAGCAAACTGTCGGCACTTTGACTGGACATAATAGTGCCACAGAAAGGGCCAAAAAAGATTGCAACATTTTGTGAGTTTGAGGGCGGCGGAGGAGAAATGGGGCGATTGTTTTTTCATTTTTTGTTGACAATGCCTTTGGGAAAAATTTATTTTAAAAAAGTCAATAACCAAATTAATAAATGCCGTTTTCAGTGCGGCACATTGTTCATTTGGTTGTGTTGAGGACAGTCCGTCAAAAGTGCCAACAAATTCGAAAAGTGATGCCCAAATTGATGAACTTATGGATCAGATGGCAGCACAAAAATTCAAAGTCAAAGTGAGTGGTTAAATGAATCGATAAAATATTTGACCTCTTTTAATTTTCACAGACTAAAAATGCAAAACATTGAATTTAGCATATAATTTGGAAAAGTTGCTGACGAACTGCTGTACTGCTCCAATTTTCACATTTTTAGGCCAAGATTGCTGAACAAAGCCAAACGCAACATTCGCAGTCGCACAATGGCGAGTGCCGTCTTTGTTTTGTGCCCATTCCAATGCCGGTGCCGATTCCATTCCCCGTAACCACTGATTTTATCCTTAGACACTTTGGCACAATGTGACACGATAAACAAATTGAATGATCAAACAATACACTTGTTTCTTTTATCAATATAAAACCAATTTAAGAAAATTTCCGCAAAAAATATTTTATAGAGTAGAGTACAGTATTTCCTCTAATAGCCATCCCCCCCCCCTCTATTTACTCTTCCCCCCCTCGATGGGGTATCGATAAATTGAATCCAACACAGCAGCGGATTGTGCCGTCCAAATTTATTTAAATATTTATCCGCTTGTCCCGTGCTTTTCGCGCCTTCAGCACCCGTCTTTTTTAATGCCATCCGTTCTTGCCTCGGGGGATACGAATGAATGATTCGGATCGATTCAAATTCATGCATTCATTTATTTGCAGGTTGGGGGATTTGTTCCATCATTCATTCATTCAGGTTCTTTTCTCTCTTCTCCTCTCGACTGATGAAAGAGAGTGTGTGTTCTGTGAAGGTTATCATTTTTGTGTGTTTAATGGATCTTCGAGAATCAAAGACGCCGTGGGGGAAAGGGAAGGGATCAATCAGTTTCTGACTGATCACCACCAATTGCACACACCGTCGTTGATCATGATCACCCTACCCGCCGATCGCATCATCTTCCTTTTCCTTTTTGCGGTCTTTGTTAACAATTGTTTCTTTTCACTCGATTTGGGTGCAATGAATGATCAAGGCAAAAGCTCCAATTGCCGAATAGAGCCATTGCAAAATAATATAAATGCAAAGACTCATTTAAATAATAAATTAAAAATATAAAATTGTCCTTTGTTTTTTCGGTAATGCGATGCTGCCACATTTTTGGCCCTCCGGAGTTTGTTTCGTCTCGTTGCTTTTCTCTGTCAGCATTTGTTATGCTTTTACGCAAACGGCACGCCCTTCAAATGCAATGAGCGAATGGCAAAATGCGCAAGACGGACTTGTGCTTCAGGGTCGAAGACGGGCACCGCCGCGGGCACATTCGCTAACATTCATTTTGCAGCAGTCCAAAGCATTGGTCACTTTTTTGGCGCATGTTTTATTCAATTTTTTACTGATTTCGTTGTTTTAGATGAATAAACAACTAAATTTTGACCCCAATTTGCCCCCCGCCGGCGGTGCCGTTCTTCCGCGCCCTTACCAACCAACGGCGCCTCCGCTTCCGTCGACGCCGTCTCCCGCTACCATTGCCACTAGTCCAGTAATAAAATGTCTGATTCCATCGGACTTTTGGTGCGATCATCCCGAAATTGAAAAACTTTGTACGGGTTCTACCGAATTTTGCGATGCGTATAAATCGAGCCGAAAAGGAAAGGGAATGGAGCTGAAGTGAGTTTTGATTACACTTAATTAGTAAATCATAAAGAACACTTTGAATTTAAATTAAGACTCGCCTTCGAAAGTGGCTGCCCCGACTCTCAGAAACTGATTGTGGACCGACTCTTCCCGCGAGTGTTGGCCAATCCGGCACTTTCTGGGATGATCGACTTTAAAGCAATTCCCTGGGGATTGGCCAAACGGAGTCAATACGGTCAATATGAAAATGCTTTTATTCTAAAGCCGTTGCTAATACAAAAAGCCGATTTAAAATTTAGGAAAATATAATTTTAAAGCATTTTAAGTTTATGTCTGATTTTTTTTTGCTAAATTACAGACCAAAAAGTACAATGCCATCATGGATACAACGAATGCCAAGGAAATCGGTTGCTCAGCTGTGCCTTCAAACATCCATACGGTGACAAGCTGAGTCGGGACAGGCTCCTCAACTGTTTCATGGCCAAAATGATGGCCAAAAGTGACCCGGAAAGTGGCATTTTGAGTTGTCTTGCCAATTCGGCGATTAATGCCAAAGAAATTTTGTGCGTTTTAATAGTTTGATAATTTGTGAAACGAATTTTACTCAGACATTGCGCCCGAACAGATGGCGCAACTCGGCTTCAATTTGAGGATGAGACGGAGACGGCACAAATTCTAAACTCGCCCCGTTTTGTGCCATTTGTGGCGTTGAACGGATGGAGCCATTTGACGCTGCAGGCGCCGGCACAACTTTTGTTGGCGGAAAAGTTGGCACATTGGAACGAAAGCTTAAATGTTGGTTAATTTTTAAATAAAACCTATCGATAAATACTTTAAGTATTTTTAAATATACTTTTAGAGAGTTTCCATTCTCAAACGCAGCACTTTGAAGCCTTTTCCATCATCGCATCGGAACTGTGACATTCCGCCCGATTTTTGGTGTTCCTCCGACGCCTCTGTCAGTAGTGCCTGTTTTGATGAGCAAAAGTGCCAAACATTTCATGTTAAGTGCCACAAACTTTAAAATATTTTACTCGCAATTTAAACAAAATTCATTTATATACAGCGATCTCTCTATGGAATTCCGGTTCATTTAAGAGTGATCTACGACTCTCAGGTTAGATCAACTAAAAGCGGTGGATAAATGTGCCAGCG
Source organism: Heterodera carotae (assembly GCA_024500135.1). Taxonomy (NCBI): domain Eukaryota; kingdom Metazoa; phylum Nematoda; class Chromadorea; order Rhabditida; family Heteroderidae; genus Heterodera; species Heterodera carotae. Next base: position 10,589 of record JAKKIK010001515.1, on the reverse strand, counting down.
ATAAATTCTTAATTGCGATGTAATAATTAATCATTTACACAAATGCCTCTTTTATGCCATTTTTACAGTTGTTCGCCTCGCGCGACTATTTGCGACGGTATCTCCGCCCTCAGTTCTTCAGCGGGTCTCGCGCACAACGATATGCTCAAAATGTGGGCAAAGTTCGCGTGGAGTTGGAACCCGCGGCGATGACACGTCGGATGCTCAATGAATGCACTGCGACTGCTGCTGCTACGGCACAATGCCAACAACGCATTTTGGAGGTTAAACGGACAAATTTTAGGGGGGAGGGCAAAATGTAGGGGAAGTAAAAGACAAAAAAAGGTGAAAATAATTTTAACAGAATTTAAATGGTATTTTTTTAAATCCATTTATTTTGCTCAGATTTGTGTTTTTGCCGCATTTGCAAATGCCGAGGAGAGATCCGTGCAATTAATGTGCATAAATGACATCGACACGTGGACAAATGCTGCTGGTGACACTGTAAATGTGTGGCAAAGAAATTGTCGCCCCGCGCGGCAACGCAAAGAGCAGACACTGTAAGAATGGCAAACAAATAAAAGCATTCAATGCCATAGTGCTGATATTGATTGCGATCGGTTATCCGAACCAAAAACAGCGGGTCGAAAAAGACGTCTAACCGAAATGGGACACCAGATTTAAAACATTTTAATCAACGCTAATTCAGTGGGGGCCAAATTTCAATTTTTTCTATTGACTGTTTTTCAAAATTGACTTCATGTCCAACTTTTGGTCAATAATAATTTTGTCTAGTTCAGCAACATCTAAGAATTTTGTCTTTATCCCCCAGCCTTTGCACCTCCACCGAATCTGTTTGGCATCGTGCCAACGGATTGCTCGGCGCGGCACAATTAAACACTTTGTGGCCCGAGCAGCGGCGTTCGGACCCGTGGCTGGTGCTCAACGGGCTCAGCCTGTCCAGCGTGCAGCGGTACGCGCCGGTGCTGGACCAATTCGTTTGTCTTTGGTATCGCGGGCCTGGCCACGACCGGGAACAGTGCGGACGATGCGAATATGAGCCAACGCACTGCTAAAAGTGCCAACAACCAAAAGTTTGTGCCAATGCTCGAGCGCTATTTTGGACCGGCTCATACTTTGGAGCTCTTCCGGGTGAGGGGCACTCTAAAAATATTTATTCATTTCTAATCACTTATTTTCAGATTTTATTTGTAATTAAAATTTTTTCATTTTACATATATTGTTAATAGAAGTATTTTACATAATTTATTATGAATAAAAAACAAATGTAAAATATGAAAATCATCGTTCAACAAAATAAACTTCGCACTTAAAAAACGATTATTAAATTGGTGAAAAGATAAAGCACAAAAAGCAGCATTTATAATTTCCCAAGTGAAATCAAAGTGTCGTTATGAATGATGCCAATGTTTGTGCCAATGTGGCCGTCGTTTTGTTTGTGTTGGGCTCCTCCGGCGCCTGCGCGGCCTTTTTCTCGACCAATTCTTTGAAGCATTTAGGGCAAAAGCCGTCGGTGGCCGTTTGACCTGCGGGTAAGCCGCATTTGTTACGGCACGGCGTCGGCACAACGGCGGCGGACTTTTCGGAGGGCCCTTTGGCCGCGAGGGATTCGGACTCTTTGCCCAGCGGCGAGGCATTCACTGAACAAATAAAATGAGAAATTTAAATGAATTTTATGGACAAACCATCGGCAAAATAAGTGATGAAAAAAAGGAAAAGAACAACGCGCATTGAAGTCATGGTGAGCTTGCAAAGTGCCAAAATTATTTAAATTAATAATAATCACTAAACTTATTTAATCATTCAAATAATATTTTGTAAATGATTTAAATGATTAAAACTCTTAAAAATATGTGATTATTTTGGTTGAATATTCAGAATTTATACTTTTGATTACAATGCATTTTTGTTTGTATTATTTTTCCTCGCCCAATGGGCTTCCATTTCCGGACAAAAACAGAGCAATTGTTTTTCAGTTTATCAAACAATGGACTCAATTCATTGTCTGTATATTTTATCCAAAAATCACTGTCCCAAACAGCATTTATTTATGTGCATACTTTTTACAAATCCTGTGATTCTATTGTAGAATGAGCAGATAAAAGGAGTAAATTAATTTTTATTAAATTAATATAATGAAGCATTCAAATGATTTTATAAGTGCCTATCATTTTCAACCGATGCCAACCATGTCTTTTTCTTTTCTCTATTTATTTGAGGAGTCGGGGTCGTTTGGGCGCCGACGTTTGGGCGCCAAATTTTTTTCATTGCAATTAATAAAATGCTTCAAAATTATTGTTACACACATGGGAAAAAGTAGATAAATATACACAGAGCCAAAATATTGCGCTAAAAACCAGCGCACACTCGACTACGGCGGCCAGTAGGTGGGGAGGCGCTCGCTCGCTCCGGGTTGCTCGCGCCTGATGTCGGGACTCGCTCGCTCGCTCCGGGTTGCTCGCGCCTGATGTCGGGACTCGCTCGCTCGCTCCGGGTTGCTCGCGCCTGATGTCGGGACCCGCTCGCTCGCTCCGGGTTGCTCGCGCCTGATGTCGGGACCCGCTCGCTCGCTCCGGGTTGCTCGCGCCTGATGTCGGGCTTTCGGCCCGACATTAACCAGGCGCTCGCATCTTTCGCTCGCTCGGGCGCCCCACTACTTGCTCCGTCTTCGCATGCTCCTTTTTGCGTGTAAATTATGTCATTACTAGGGCTAGGATTTTTATGTTTTTATATTTTTTTTTTTGCTGCTTAGTTATGGCGAGAGAAGCCCAAAAATAGCATTTTCTCCGAACAATTTTTGATTTAGAGCGACTTATAAAAACATAAAAACACATAATTTTGGCGTTTTGGCACATAAAAACATATCGCACATATTTGGGCTATTTTGGATTTTTTAGCACATATTTTGGCATTTTTGAGAAAATCGTAAGAAAAATACAAGAAAATTGAAAAATGCACCCCTAAAAAATTGGATTTTATCCTTTTTTAAACTTTTCAATAAAAATTTCTTTATTAATTCGAATTTTTCACATGGTTAAAGAAAAATCCGCTCAAAATTCTCGGACATTGACTTGCTCATTCTAGCATAAAAAGGCATTTTTTTTATCAAAAAATTTTAATTCTTCTAGTGCAAATTTGGTCGTCAATTTAATGCATTTTACCCCCGAACACCTCCAAATGTATCTGATTTGCAATTGTGCTGTCGATATTGATAAAGACTAATATTAAATATGATTTTTTTTGCATATAGGCACTTGGTTTTTCAAATTTTTAGCACATATTTTGGGCTTTTTTGGGGTTTTTAGCACATATTTTGGGTTTTTTTAGCACATATTTTATTACATATTTCAGGATTTTTAGCACATAAAAATCCTAGCCCTAGTCATTATTACGTTGTCTTAAAATATTCCCTTTGGCGCCCAAACTACCCAGTCCCTTATTTGTTCGCTGTCCCCGTTTATGTCTGCCACTGTTCCCTGTTGAACGGTTCCATGCCCAGAAATTAGCGTTTTTTACTGTTGGCGGATCAGGCGCCCTCTCGGGAATCGGTGCACTCAGTCATTGCAAACACATCATATGCAATTCAGCTTTATAACAAAAGTGCATTTTAGTAAAATAAATCCGAAAGGAACCACGAGTCTGTAGAAATATGTTTTACGAATTTGAAACCGGACCAGGGTTGAAGGGATTTTAATCCCGTTTAATAAGAAATTTTTAATTTAAATTTTGAATTACAAATGCGCTAAAATACGGCAAATTCATACTCTAAAATTGGTGATGGTCTGTCTACAAGTTAGGTGCGAATATTTGTTCGAACATGATTAGAGTCTTATCCCGCATACAGTTTTGGTGGAATATTTTAAACCCCATGCTTGGCAATGTTTGTTTACAGCATAGCATCAGGGTGTAACGATTTCAGACCTTTCTGGGTCCCGAATTCCGGACTTTTTGTGAATTTTCTTTATAACTTAGTCACGAATTGCTGAAATAGCTTAGCTTCTGCTAACTTATAGCTTCAAAAACCTAAGCTTCAAAAAATAGTTAGGGCCTATAGGTGTCGTTTGTAAGAACCGATTGGAACGCCGAAAACTGAAATACGAGAATGTTTGGATTATTTATACTCTGTTTATATACAATGGTACTCCGCATTTTTAAAGTGACCTACCAAAACGGATAATAATTTGCACATTTAAAATAAAATTAATGAATGAAAGTGGTCAAATGGTGAAAATAGGCAAAAGTTTCTTCGCATTTCTCTGTAACACTTTGCCACCCGTTGTCCTGCGATCGAACAATGCCTTGGCACGCATTATTTGCTTGCAAAAGTGTTTGGCCGTTTCACGGTCGGAGCACCACAAAGTCAGTGTCTGCTGATGAAGCCGTTGCTGGTAATAATGCTGCTGTTGTTGGGACAAGGAAAACGAGGGAACGGACGAAGATGAAGACGGCTGTGTATGTCTACGACCGTCCGAGTTATAGACAAACTCTGTGAATTTTAAGGACTTTACAAATAAAGATCTTCATGTTAGAAAATAAACTTTTAATCAGAAAACAATGGACCATCGGCGAGTAGGCACTATGTTACCTTACTAATTGTATATGGTTGCACCCGATATTGAAAATCACCCGTTCTGAATCGGGTACCCGATATTGAACCAACTTCAAAATTAGGGCTATAACTTTTTTATTTGACACCTAAATCTTTTGAATGATATCTAGTTTCAAGAATTAGTTGGCTAACAAAGTATAGCCTAGAAAATTCGAAGTCGGTTCACTATTGGATACCCGGTCAGAATCAGGTGATTTTCAATATCGGGTACAACATATTTTTCAATATCGGGTACAACATATACACAGTTCTCTGATTCTTTCAAATAAAGCTCAAATGCGTAATTTTCTTGCGCTCACCAACGAGTGTCAATCGTTGTTGCTGATGTGCGCTTGCTGAAGCTGTTCCGTTGTTGAGATTGTGGTTCTGGTGCTGCTGCTTCTCCTCGGACACCAATTGAACAGTGTTGAGATGTTGGAAGAGGATACGGTAGGTGACCATGCTCGGCTGACTGTCCACCTGGCGTACAATACAGCATTGCACTAGGCTAATCAGTGCACGCTGCACAACGCACGCACCATCCAAATTCGTGCGCACGAGAAACGGCACAACGGTCAGCAGACGGCTAAACAGAAAAACATATTGTAGCATAATTATTGGATTTGGGAAACCATGTAATCCGTGTACCCAGGCCCGTAACCAGGGGGGGGGGGGAGAAACAAGGTTGGGTTGGCTTTACTTTTCGTCGTTAAGTGCGTATGTGCCGGTTATCCTCAACAACTCTTGCTGTGCTTCAGCCGTCTCAACACTGTAGCAGGGAAGCAGTCCGGACAGCGAGGAGCATGCCCGCGGTGTCCTCAGTCGCGTGTCAGGGAAGTGGGCACGTCTCACTTTAAAAGTGAAGAATTATGGAAATTCCCAAAAAAGACAATAACTTGCCCAATGGCGCACCGACAATTTCCTTCACCGCCGACGCGGTGCCCTCTAGCAAATCCAGCGTACCCTGCAGAGGTTTTGTCACAGTATCAAATGCACCGGTGGTGACGCCGCGGGCAATTCCCTAAGCAAAATTATTTCCATTTATTTAAATTGGTCCGTTAGACGACTATTTATAGCAGTTCGGCTTATTACGGAAATCAGCCCGTCCTCCTGCGTTGCGACAACAGTGTTCTTCACAATTGCGGTCAGTCCGCCGAACACGCCGACGCCCAACCCTTTGATGCCGCCGTATAAATGAGTAAGTGGACCGGACTGTTCGGGCTTGGCACGCCGCATTCGTCGTCTCAACTCTTCATGCTTTTCGTCAAAAGTGAGTGAACCAACCCCTTAAAAACGAATTAAAACCCTAAAAAATTTACTGAAATTAAAATAAGCCCTTTTCACCTTGTGCCATGGACGATGTGACCTATAAGATACAGAATAAGCCTTACACATATCACAATTTAGCAAAACTCATCCACTTTTGAGATGCTATTAGCGGCACCGTAGCCAAGACCAAAGGCAAAGCCGGCCAGATCTCCCTCGAAAATAAGTCCCTGGAAGCCCTCCTTCAGCTCATTGCCAAATGCCATTGGATTGCCGAAGGCATCCATGGCGAAAATGATGTTCAGTTTTTGTCGTTTCAATTCATCTAAAATCAAAATGGGCTAATATGTTAATATTGCGACAAGAAGTGTCAAACAAACCAAGGTAAAAGTTGCCCAATGTGTCCAACAAACGGCCCACAGGGCAAAAGCAACGAAGCCAACAGAACGGAGTAAGTGTGACCAAAGCGTTTTCAAAGCTGAATAAAATAATTTGGTCGATGAACGATTCTTTCAGTTGACGGATTGACGGCGAAAGGGCACTTTTGTCAACGGTTAAAACTAAAAATTAAAATATATATTTAAAAAAAAATAAAAGAATCACCAGAAAGGGAAATATTGCCAACTTCCAATTGCAATGTGCCAAAATAGCAGTTCTTGTCCAGTAAGGACGACGACGATGATGCCATTGCTCCATGCCCTCCTTCTTCGGCTGCTGTTGTGTCGGATGTCTGAGGCTGCTGCTGGTCGTTTTGGTAGCAAGACCGTCGCAAAAAGCACCTCACAAAATGTACCAAATGCCATAGCAGTTGCTCATCCAACAGAATGCACGCATTGCTCAGTTTGAGCCGAAAACACTGCAGAGAAAAAATGAGAGAGATAGACTAAAGAAAGAGAGTGAGAAAGAGAGAGAGGGGGAAGCGTGAGAAGGAGAAAAAAAAGTACAATCGCCGCCGATTTTAAACTCACTTCGTACACATCGAAGAACTCGGTGGGTGTGTAGCTCATTTCAAATGCCAATGCTGGCAGCCGGGCCTCCGGCTCATCCTTCAACGCACTCGGATCGCAAAACAAAAAGTGCCAACGGTCAGCGCCAACGATTTGGTTGTCTATCTGATCGGTATGCGATTTTCTTTCCCGCCGTTTCTTTCCCGCTGTTTCTTTCCCAGACCATTTCTTTCACGCTGTTTCTTTCTTGAGACATTACTTATCCTAGACCACTTCTTTCCCGGGACTTTTCTTATAAAAGGCCGGAATTCAAATTGCTTATAATAAAAGTGTTCGGACCCAAAAAGGTTCAGGATCCGGCTACATCCCTGCAAAATGGAATTTTTTTTGGGTCATAACTTATTTGTCAGCCAATTTCTACAAATTTGGTATTTTTAGAAAACTCGATAGAATTAAATGCTAGTAATAAGCAGAAACGCTTGTGTCCGAGTGCATCTCGGGCGCATTGCCTTCTCACATACCTGAATAGAATTGACATGGCAATTGACGCGATAGGTCGCTTTGCTCTTTTCAATGTTCAATTTGATGCCGCTCAGGCGACCGTAGCACAACTCTTCCTGCTTCTGTGCGTCAATTTCGCCGTCGTCATCCACCGAGCCGACCAGTGAAATACCAAGGCCTTCGTCAAGTTCAAGCTGCACATCGACGGCACTCAACAAACCGGAATTGACAACAAGTGTTTTCGTGTCGTATGGCCGTCGATGATTGTCGTCCGTCGAAAGCTTGACAGAATCAAAAATTTAAATGTTTCTCAAAATTGTTATCCGAATCAGATTAAGCGAATCCCATCGAATTTCTGTCCCTCACCATCAAGTGCGCCTTGTTGACTATTTGAGTGAGGGACGGAGTTGGTCTCTGTTGATCTTCATTTTTCAACTCATGCGACGAAGTTGAGGGCATTTCAGAACCCTTTGCATTCAATCCCTTACCGTCAGAGGCATTTTTTCGTTGTTGAAAGAACGAATGTCTAAAAACGAATTATAAGAACAAAGTACAACAATAAGTATAGCGAGCACCTGAACTGATTAAGACCCTCTGTTTGTTCCGAGTCAAAGACTATTTTTCGAATTGAATTCCAATACGCAATAAAGTCGAGAGTGCGTTCAATGAATGGCTGCGTTAGAGTGAGTTCGATTGTGCCAGCAGCGGCTAAAGCGATGCAAAAAATTAATTTTAAAAATGAGCATTTTCAATATTTTATTGTACTTCACCAGGTTTCAGGCGAACATTCAATTGATGTGGTTCAGTGAAGTTGATGTCAGCAGTGAATTTGTGGCAGTGTTCCAGCAATGGTTCCCAGCCAGGCAAAGTGCGCAACCGGTAATAGTCAATGCTCAGGTTGAAGCCGATTTGAACTCTGCTGAACGTTTTGTTGATGTTTAACTCTGAAAATAACCAAAAAAAATTCATTGTCAGAGGACGACATTAAACAAAGCAGCCCTAATTATCCATTAGATTGCCTCACTTTTTATTGCTCGAGAGATCAGTCTCGACTTATTGTTAGCATATGCAATGAAAGCCCAACCTAACGGATAAGGCCAGATAGCTTTGATGCCATAAATATTGTATTGTAGATGGCAAACTAAGCCAGTCAATTACCGCGTATATTAAGCCGAAGGAATGGCGTTGTATTTATTTTGTTGCCTTCCTCCAAAATCCAAATGCACAAATTGTCACTTTTCACCAACAATTTCGTTGTCGTTTTGGCATTTTTTGCATTGCCAAAGTCGCATTTATGCCTTGAAGAACTTTCTTTTGGGAACAGCAAGTGATGATGCTGATGACTGTTTGTAATGGTCGACTGTTCGTCAATTTTGTTCCAAAATTGAATGTCATCGTCTCGAAATCTGTTCCACACTTCGATGAATTTGTCCAATACACATTTTACGATAAAAAAATCCTGAAATATTTAAAGTTACAAAAAATAGGCTTAGTTTTAAAGGATTGCCAAAATTTGGCTTGGTGTGCACCCCATAAAAACAAGCAGCCACCTTAAGAAGGCCACGGATCACCAGCGTGCCCAGCTCCACACTGATCAATTGCTGTTGATCATTGCTGTTGCCCAGCAAATGTTCGAGGCTCTTCGATTGAAAGGAAGAAGCAACAGATTGTGAGTGCTGTTGCCGTTCATAAGCAGCAGCAGCAGCAGTGGATGCGTCATCTGAAGGTGGCCGACCGAATGCGACAGTCGCAGTCGCAGTGGTGTCATTTGTCAGCTGTGTCCATGTGTCCGTCTGCGAGTCCATGACGCACCAATAGAGACAAAATTGCTAAAAAAAAATTAAGCGTGAGTGGAGACAGTCTAAAAGTATTCAGTAGGAAAGATTTCTCAAATTGTGCTACAAAAAATACTTCGACCAGCTGCAACAGACCTTAATTTCATATTGAGACCCAATTTGGGAATTGTCAGGCAAAGTGTTCGCAATGATTGCCGCCGTTGTATGTGCGATCAGTGCGAAAGTGTCTCTTCTGCGTGAGTCCTCCAGTGCCACCAAATCGCACTCCCTCAGCGTCACTTTGAGCACAAATTTTGAATCGGTCATCTGTCATACAAAAGGGACTATATTTAAATAACAAATTACCAAACAACATAAGACTCAAACCACCAATGATTGTTCGATCACCTGCTGTTGTTTTTGACGATGATTACTGTCGTTGCTGTCACTGCTTGAAATAGGCGGCAAAAACACCTTATGTTTTTTCCGTGGGAACACAAATTGGGGCGAGCCCACTGAACGGGTCAATACACCGCTTTTTGGCATTTCAAAATTGGAGTGAACAGATTTGTGCCCTGACGAAAAAGCAACGATTGAATAAGTGCAGCCGTCCATAAAAGGAATGGTCCGAATCCCTCAAACCCGAAAAAAACCATCCGCCGAGGTTTCGATTAAAAATATGGTATTATTCAAAAAAACTCACCCCCATCAACAGGCGGAACAAAATCGAAGTTGAGCAAAATAAATGCCTTCAGTGTTTCAATCCAATCCATCAGCAAAATGACGCGTGCCCTCGCGAGAATCACCGAAATGACCGGCGGTTCGTCCCTGCGCATTTTGATGTGCGTTTCAAACAACAAATGCTTCTTTTTGCCGCCATCACTGTGACTGCCATTTTTTGAAGAACTGAAAAAGTGAATGTTGACGACGATTTTTAATCTGTAAATTAAATTAAATTTCCGCGCACTTACCCCGACGAATCGCCGTGAGACGTTCGCGGTTGCCTGGAATTAGAGCTCGGCTGCACAATTTTCCTGAACACATTGTCCCCCGTTTGGCCCGCTTAAAATTCAAAAATTATTATATTTTCTTAATATTCTGTCAATTGAATTTGCCTCTGGCATCTTCCAGTGTCGCGCTCCCACAAATAAAATCAAATTCGGACTTGTCGTCCACAAAACTGTCGTAGTACAGTTTGGCAGAACGAATGTACAAAATGGCAAATTTTTCAAAGACATCTGGACGAATAGACGACAATGGCGTGTGAAGGTGCAACTGAATAAAACCTTCTTTATTTAAATATTCGAAATGAGTTGATAATCCTATAAATTAAAATCACCCAAAAAATGCCCACCTGCACTTTTTTGAGAATAAAGCGCAATGTAAACATCGAATGCCTTTCGCCCCCTAAGCCAACTTCTTCCGGCACTTCCAACAATTCAATGGGAATTGCCTCCGGTTGAGGGATTAACAGTTCGCCAAAATTGTGGTTCAAACAGCCCCGGAGCAGCT
>JAKKIK010001514.1:0-15853 GCA_024500135.1 Heterodera carotae | reverse complement strand
GATTCCTTTGAGGGACCAATCGGTTGGAGCGTTTCAGAAAAGTTCAACGGAATTGACAACTGAAAAGAATAAGAATTTAACTGGAATGAATTAAAGCCACGTAAAATGACTCTTCAAAAACATTTTTGCCTTCTTTTGAATTAACTAAAGGAAAAAAAAATTAACCTCTGCGTCATTCGCGTCAACTCGTGATCCGAGCCGGCAACAAAAATCTTCGTCGTTGAGCGCTTCTCGCGCACAAGGTAAACCTTCGATGGGACCGTCCGTGGCCATTTCTGCATCCCTTAACCCCGAACCAAAAATTGAAAACCAAATGCATTAAATTCATTTTCACGAATTCAATAGTTAATTTAGCTTGGAAAAAATACAGTATCTATTTTCTGATCTGAAAAAACGATTCTGTGAAATGAAAATCCCCGCTTCCCAACCAAAAAAACACGGGGAATCGGGGATTTCATTTCGCGAAACTGGGTTTTTTCAGATTATAAAACTAAAATAAAAAAGAGAAAAACAACAACAGGATTGGTTCTATTCTATCAGAACACACTTTTGTAAGAAATGTTCTTATTTCAGCTCTGTTCTTATTTTGAGATTTCAAGGGAAAAATCCGATTTTGAATGGTAATTTTTGAAAAAGCGTATTTTTGAAACGAATTTCTTCAATTGGACCTCTTACATAAATCATATACTGTACATTTATAGCATATATATACGTAATAAAGTTAATCTTTTTTTATTCCATTAACTGCACACATTCCAATTCTATTTGTTGCTTCAGAGGTCGATGTCTAATTCAGAAGCTCTTCGTCTGAAAGAAGTTAGACTTTATACATAATTATTATACATTTGTTTATTGTGACATCCGCCGAATTTTGGCACTGGCATTAGCTGTGTTTATAAATAGTCAGTCTAAACGCCATAGAATTAAGTTTAACCTGCATGAAATGTCTGAAGCATGTTTATTTACTAAAGTTTACCAAACCAATCGTTTCTTTTGAGATCCCTTGCAAATGCAAAGGCGGCGGAATTGTCCGAGTCCATTTCTATCTGTTGCTGCAAAGCAAAACATTCGAAGATTTTTGGAAGGTCAGTTCTGTTTTGGTTATTTTATTTTTATTTTAAACATTTTTTCTATTCATTTTCAGACTCTGAACTCTACACGCAATACACTGGCTGACGATTTTGTGTTTCCTATGGAATCAATCAGCGTGGAAGTATTCAACAAAGTGGTCGAATGGATGAAGAGTTTCGCTGGCGAGTTGAAGCTTAGGTCTACAAAATTTCACGAAACTTTTGTTTAGGAAAGAATGAGCCAACCATTAAAACGGTAAGGAAACTGAACTAATAAAAAAAAAATGCAAATTATTGTAATGTTTTTTTGGTACAGGAGGAAAATGGTGAGCGTGTTCCGTTCACGTTCAACGAGTTTCAGAAGAGCTTCTTCAACGTCTGTTGTTTTCTTCGGTTCATTATAAGTGTACATATAGTGAGTTCAACACTTTTTCAGGTCAGCAATGCAATTTTGTCGGAACTTTTGGATGCGAGCAACTTCTTGGGCATCAATTCCCTTGTGAGTTGAAAAGATCGTCGTTCATAAATGCCAATTATCCATTGAAATTGCTTTTTTTTATTACTTATTCGTTTACAATCATTATTAATACTTAAATGTTTAAGCAACTCTACGCCACTCAACACTTCGCCCAATTGCTTAAAGGGAAGACTGTTGAGCAGATCCGAGCAATGATTGGTGCTGTGGACGATCTGAGCCCGGAGCAGAAGGCTGCAATTCGCGCAAAGAATGTCTGGTGCCTTTATTAGAGGCGGCGACTGATTGAAGAATGATGGCCATTCGAAGAAGCGAAAATGAAACAATATGTACAAATAGTAAATAGGCAAAGTAATTATGTGTTGTTATGTTATATATATGTATGTATTGTATTAAGGCATTATTCCTGTAAAAGGTTATTGTATATGTAGATTATTCATAAAATCAACTGATTAGCGTAACGAGTGGCTGACTATCGACCCGAATATCGAGCTGGTTTAACTCTTTAACTTGCTTCATTCTTATCTTAAATAATAATAAAAATGACTTACAAATAAAAACCCAAAAATGGTCTTTATGGCCTTTTGGCAATAATCTCTGTGGCGTAATCGCTAAATTTGTGAAAATCTTATCTCAATCTGCTCCGGCACTTCCTGGTCCGGAAAATGTCAATTTAATTACAGACGCCAATTTTCGTTAGTGCCCTTTCCCCAACTGTTAAGACTTGTGACTATTATCTAATCCGGTTTTTATGTACGAACTATGCGCGCAATATGCTCACACAAAAAGTTTGTGTAGTTACATAATGTTCCCAGCAGAAGCGCATCCATAAATTTTTGTCGCCATTTCGCGCACTGATACATTAAAATGAATGTCCCCGCCGGCGATAATTACAGCCATCGATCATTGAATATGTATGATAGGCTAATCTAGTAGTAGTGCATTTATCATAATTAGTGTGCGCAAATTGTGCACTTCTTATTGTACATATTATGTATATTTTATGCATGCCAATTGAGCTTTTAAGGCAGATGCTAATTTGTTGATTTTAATGATTAACAGAGACCGGACAGTGCCGGGATCCTGCTGGGTTTTCCCGGAATTCTGCCGGGTTTTCCCGGAATCCTGCCGGGTTTTCCCGGAATTCTGCCGCGTTTTCCCGGAATCCTCGTCCTGCTGTTTTAGTCCTTTTTATTACATAAGGAGGCATTGGTCCTTTTGGCTTGCCCTAATGAATGGCTTTTCTGCCTTTCTCTCCCCAACTTATCCGATTTCCTCCATTTCCCTCCTTTTCCAGGCAAATAAATCTTTGCTTTATCTCTTTTCATTTTTGTCCGAAACTTTCCATTGAGTCAGTCCATTAGTGAGTGAGAAACTCGTTTAAACACACTTTTGCCATCACTTTTTTTCTCATGTTCTAAACCATTTTGAGTGTCTCCAACTATCGGTCTCCATTTTTCAAACGCTCTCTCATCTATTGTCTTATTCTCTCCCCCTTTGCTCTCTCACTTTCCCTTCCAATCTGTCCCTCCATTTTATTGCACTTCACTGGTAGCCGAAGGCAAAAAGCATTTTTTATTATTCGCGTCGTCGTCCCTCGTCTCGTTTGTCAGCCGGTGAACTCACTCAGTCAGTCAGTCAGCTGATTATACATTCAATTGCGCCCCCTTCCCCCTGGGAACAGAGGACATTTCGGCGCCGCCCTTTCGGCGTCGGCCAAAACTTTTTAAAGAAAAAAACAGATACATATTATTCGAAAGCTCTTTATATAATTTTCAATAATCCGTAGCTGAGCAACTTCATAGATTTAAGTCTTTTTAATCATTTTTAAGCGTTAATTGCTTAGCTTGTCTATACTTGAACATTTTAAGCTTTTGACACCAAATTCGTGAAATTGGCTAACTGACAAAAAATTGAGGCAGGCTGGCGCCGAAAGGGCGGTGCCGAAATTGCCTCGACTTTCCTCCTCGGAGTTTCTGTCTTTTCGCTCTCCTTCTCTGCTGCCATTTGTATTCCGTTTGTCTGTCAGTTAGTGTCTTTGTTCATACTTTCTCTCCCTCCGCCCTTCACGTTATGAATTGGCTGTGGCCCTTAGGGGTTGAAGTAACGCTTTTTTCCCTCTTACCCCGCAGGCGAAGTTTCTTTGCGTGCTCTCTTTCTCACTATCGTTACCTCTCACTTTTCTCTCTCTTCCTTCTATCGCTTCCCTCTCTTTTCTCTCTCTTCCTCCTCTCTCTTTGCACCTCTCGCTTCCCTCTCTTTTCTTTCTCTTGCTCCTCTCGCTTCCCTCTCTTTTCTTTCTCTTGCTCCTCTCGCTTCCCTCTCTTTTCTTTCTCTTCCTTCTCTCTCTTCCCTCTCTTTTCTCTTTCTTCCTCCTCTCGCTTCCCCTTTCTCTTATTTTGTTTGTTCTTTCTCCTCTATTTTCACGCTTCTTCTTCATCACTCGTGTCCATCCATATGTATTATTATCATTCATTACGTGTTTTCACAGTTTGATGCAAACAAACATTTGCTTATTGATGCTCTTTCTCTCATTCTCCGAATGCGCTTTTCGTTACAAAAATTTGTACATTTTTTGCCACAAAAAAAATTATTTTCAAAGTACGTTTTTTTATTATTTTGTTTAAATTTGGTTTGTCAAATTAACGAAATGTCATTTTAATAAAGTAGCATTAGTTTTATGTCCATTTGTGAATTCAAACATTATTTATTCAATTTCATTAATATTTTTCACATAATATTTTATTTCATTTCTTACTTTCCAATTTTAACAAAAAATAAATAAAAATTTTACGCAATTTCGCCTTTAATTTGGCGACGAAATTCCTTATTTTTTTTAATGAATTCACGGTTTAGAAAAGCGAAAATCACTAAAGGGAAAAAAAGCGGCGACAGAAAAGGAAAAGCAAAGTGCAAAAAATTGCATAGCAACGCTTTGTAGCTGCTGTTGCTGCTACTCGGGGCACTTTTTCTTTTGCGCGGGATACCTTTAATTTCTTTTTTCTATTTTTATTTAAATTAAAATATTTGAAAGGTGAATTATAAGTACAATATTTTATACAGATATTTTTCCGAAACAATTCTCCCCTCCCCCTTTACCTAAAATCCCCCTTCCCCCGCCTAAAATCCCAGAGCTCACCTCTTAATCCCTTTGCTAAAATAAAGTCACTGGAACATGACAAATGTTGAAAAACATCGTTAAATATCCAAATACTTAAAATTAGTTTTTGGCCACAAATCATCCTTTAAATTAAACAATGTGTTAATGGATTAAATATTATTCATTTACTTTTATCCATAATATGACCACCTATCATCATCATTAGGCATTATTATTTGCCAATTTGCACACATTTTGCCAATTTGTGCACCTCCTTTTGCAGTTTTATCATCGTCGAGCGCTTTTCGTCCCCCGCCGCTTTTCGGCTGTTATCAGTGCGCTGCTATTTGCTGAAACGGGTGTATGTAAATGCTTCCGCTGCTGCTGCTGTCGCTGTTAAAATAACGCCGCCGCCGCCGCCAATTTATTATTAAATCATTAATTAAATTGCCCATTATTATTATTATTTTCTTTTTTCTTGCTACAACCCCCGACGAATAAATATGTCATCCGACAACAACATTAACAGCCACAGTAATCTGGTGGATACGGTAGCATCGGGTGATAATGACGGCAAACACTTTGGTGGTGGTACTGTACGCCCAGCAGCGGCGCCGGCGGGCGCCGCCGGTACAGTAACCGCAGAGGAGGAGGAGGACAGCATACTGTATCAGATGGAACGCAAATATTTGTGCTGCCCTTACGATGAAGAGAAGGAGGAAAAGCTGAAGCACAAGTTGGAGGAGGACGACGACATTCCGTACATCATCGACATTGTCAGACATCATAACTAATTGAGAAACGAATGCTTTTCATTATTCACTGTGACCCACGCCCGTACCCCCCTCCCCCCCCCCCCGAAATGCAATTTTTTCTCCCTTAAGGGGGAAGAAAATTTAAGTAAAAAGAATCGACTCGACCGTTTCCCCCCCCCCCCCTCCCCCCGAAGTTTTTCCTGGTTACGGGCTTGCTGTGACCGGCAGGACTTTTATCCGTTTCATCTCGGATTCCCCGGTTGATGAACCGGGATTCAGCCAGGATCGGATCCGCCCGGCCATTTTTAAATCCTTCCCGGCTCGGGATTACAGTTTTTTGGTTTGCCGTTCACTGATACCTAAATTAAGCAACAAAAATTCGCCGGTTCAGTTCGGCAGCAGTCCTTTTCAATTCGGCAACTCGCCACTTGTTGCCGCCCATGAGCGAATGTTGGAGCTTTTGGTGCTGGACAATTTGGCCATCCGTCGCGTCGGACCATTGGACCGTTTCGTCGGATTGGCCAAAAATGTGACGGAGCTTATGCTGAGCGGCAATCGGCTTGGCTGGGCCGAGGTCGGCAAGCTGTTCAGGGCTCTGCCGCTGTTGCGACTGCTCAATTTGAGCCACAACGCCGCGCTGAACGAGTCGCCCCGGGGCGCGGAAATGGCCGAAGCGCGCAAACTTGGTCAGTAAACAGACACTTTCCGTCCAGTCAATCACTTCCATATAGAGACCGAGAGGCATTTTCAGGACCTTTTATTGGATGTGAAAATTTACACGACAATATCCACAGGATTAATCCTGAAATCCTGTTTTAAAGTTTTGCTTGATCCTGTACAGGATTTTGATACAAAATCAAAAGTAATACAGAGGGAAGCATCAACAGGATTAATCCTGAAAATCTTTTTTTTCGGGCCAAAATTTTAGGGATTCCGGACAGGATTCCTGTATATCCTGCGCAGTCCAATCATGTGCCGATCTTCTCTATTTCCAATTGGTCTCCATTTGTTCTTCCGTCAGATGTGCTCATTCTGAACGGTCTTTCTCTGTCCTTCTCCGTCTTGCGTCTCGTTTTGTCGTTCGCGCCACTCCTCCGCGAGTTGCATTTGGCCAAAAACAATTTTGTCGACATTTCGTCCCCCTCCTCGCCTCCCCCGTCGCCAGCCGCTCTCATTTCGCGCTCACTGCGCGAGTTGCATTTGAATGAGTGCGCACTTTCAAATTGGTGCCAAGTGCTCTCCGTTTTGTGCCATTTCCCACAACTGAAAAGGTGGCGAATGCAGCTGCATCAATTCACAAATTTAAATCCTCCAAAATCAGCCTTTTTTTGGCGGGCAATCCAATCGAAACGGTGGACAAAACATGCAATTGTGGCAATGAGAATGATCGGCTATGCGGCGAGGTCTGCTGATCATGTTTATCGGGGTTTGGGAAAACAGGATCGGGATTTAGGCTTTACAAGGGACTAAATAAAGCGAGATTGGAATCATTTTTTGACCGCGATCCGGGTATTTTCCAAAAACTGCTGAACGGGATAACAGGAGATCCATCGGGATATCGGTTCCGTCTGGTCGTTTTTTCAATTGTATATTTTTATTTTTGTCGACATTTTTATGCTTTAATCGCTGTATTTGTTTAGCTAAATGCATTGTCCCTCAACAACACAAAACTGTCCAATTGGGAGGCCATTGAGAATTTGGATTCCATTCGGCGTTTGGTGGAGCTGCGAGTGGCCAATGTGCCGCTGTTGGACGCCTATCCCGAGGAGGAGAGACGGCACTTGGTCAAAACAGCAAAAGCACACAAATTTTAATTTAATTAATTTAATTTAAGGTCATTGGGCGACTTCGGGCGCTTAAATTGCTCAACGGATCCAAAATAGGCAAGTGTTAATTATTGTAAATCACCTGTTTTAGCTTAATGTAGAATGAATATTTTTAAGATGAAAGACAGAGAGAAGAATCGGAACGGTGAGCAAATTTAATTAGCATTAGCAATAAATATTAAATTGTAATTATTATGCATTTAAAGCTTCCTCATTCGCTATTATGCCGGGGAGGAGAAGCGACCTTTGGTCTATGAACAACTCGTTGCAGAACATGGCATTTTGGAACAGTTGGTCAAGGTGGATCTGACACCGAAAAGACACGCGCGAGTGGGTTAATTGAATTGATCAGACACACTTAACAACCATTCATGGTATCGATTGATCAGTCTTGATGATCACTTTGACAGGTGCTTATGCGCTGCGATGAGACTGAATGGGTTCGTACTTGGGTTCGTCTGCCACTTACCGGCACTGTGCACGGACTGATGCAGTTTGCGGAACGTTTGACCAACATCCCGATAAAGTCCGACAGTTCTGATTAGATCGGATTTTGGGTGGTTAAATCCCGCACTGATCGGGATCAGATTCCCATATTCTTTTAAATGGGACTGGCATCCCGCCAATCCCTATATCCTCCCCTATTTTGCCCGAATTCATTCATTGATCACTTTTACAGAATGATGCGCATTTTTTACATGGAAAGGAGCGGGATCAATCCCACAGAGTTGCGCGGGGTGCCCAACAAACAGCTGCGATTGCTGCACATTGAGGACGGGGACGAGTTCGTCGTGCAGTCCAAAATGATTTTGTGTCGGAGGAGTCCACGGCATTAAATTTGATCCATTTAAAATGCAAAATTGCTAATCAATGAGTGATCAATTCCGAATTATATACGTCTCAAAATCCCTACTTTTTCGCTTATAAAATAGTGTTTTTAAAATAGCTTTAATAAAGTTAATGAGAATTGTCGGTTGAATAGACCAAATTTAGAAAAAATAACTTAAAAATAAATCTTTAAAATTCAACCGACAATTTTGTGCATCAATTCGTTTATATATTATCTCCATCATCAGACCACGTTGGCCCCCCTTATTCTTTGTATATATTATACATATATTATGTACATTATATGTAAATAAATTTATTTTACCAATCAAATATTTTATGGAATTTTTTTATATTTGAAAGTTTAACTTT
The DNA here is from genome assembly GCA_024500135.1 of Heterodera carotae. Taxonomy (NCBI): domain Eukaryota; kingdom Metazoa; phylum Nematoda; class Chromadorea; order Rhabditida; family Heteroderidae; genus Heterodera; species Heterodera carotae. Next base: position 7,427 of record JAKKIK010001514.1, on the reverse strand, counting down.
TAAATTAACTTATATTAAATTGATTATATTTTATCCTTTAAAAAATTGTCCATTAATTTAATTAGCTTATAATAACACATTTCGATAAAATCTAAAAAATGCGCATTGAAAGAAGGATGGACCTCCAGCAGAAGAAGAATATAAAATATTCTGGTTTTATATGAGTAGAGCATCTTCCATTTTTTCCTCATTTTTGGTATAATAAATAAATATGTATTTATCGTCGATTAGTCATTAAAATATAAATTTAGGGGCGGCGATTAAAAAAAACCTTTTTTATGGCGAAGATTGAATCTTTTCCGTTGAATTGAGCTTCACAGGTGGCAAACATAATGAAAATTCATTGTCTAATTGCAACTTTTTGTTTTGCTTATGCTTAGTTTTCGTCGTTGCTGCTTTCTTTTGAATGCTAACATTTAACCGACCTTTCCCCTGGCAATGATTGAATCTGATAAGCGTGCGCATAATTAAGCTCATATAAATGCCATCTTTTCCCCTTGGAGAAGACAACACAACAAGAAGCCATTACAGCACAATCCTTTATTTTCTGTGTTGTTTATTAATATTAGAAGCAATCTACAGACAATGATCCAAAAGTCAAAAATCATTGAGATTTTAAATTATGTTTCATATTTGTATTATCATTAAATTAAAAACTATTTCTATGGTGAATAATCGAGCTAATCTCGACTCCGAAATTGGAACCCTCTCCCCTAAAATAGTTCGGCGGTGTCCTTGGCGACGTTGGCAAAATTTTTGGAGATCATAATAGAACTTGTTAAGACATTTCTTTCAATTTTCCACCTTTTTTCGATTACCAATACAACATTTATGGTCTACATAGAAAAAAAAAAGTATTCTCTAAATTAATGCATATTTAGTCCAACTTCTACAGATCGTAAAGCAATGGCCAAGCTTAAAGTATTGCTGAATTTCGCCTACGGACTTATGGCGGCCCAATTCCTTTTTTTCCTCTTTTTGCTCGCCATTCGCTGTTACTTGGCATTTGTTGCGCTTTATGAGGAGGGCACGGAAAGCCCACGGGGCTCATTCAAATTCAACACAACTGCCAACAATTTGTCGGCGGCACAATTCACAACGTCAGAATACAATAACAATGGAAATGGAAATGCCAATTTTGAGGGACACTCACAAAACAGCGATCATTTTCACCGCTTTAAAATGACAAACAATTGATGGATTAATTTAAAAGAGAGTTTAAAATGTTCTTCATTTCTTTTTCATTTCATTGGTGGCGTATTTCGAGCATAATTAATTGAATTGATCAATTCATTTGCATGTATAAAACTGTCAGAATCTTAATATTTTCATAGTTGCAAAGTACAATTAAAATTTCAGCTTAATAGGTTCACGGGAAGAGGTCAAACCCACGAAAAATGAGATGTCCCTGTTCTTCTGATGTTATACAGCACGCAGAAATTATGACCGTTTGAATAAAATTTAAATAATTAGTAAAATATTTATTTTATTTGGCGAAATGTTACTTATTAAAAAAAAGTTAATTTAGCACGGTACTCCTTAAATTGACGGCACAGGTAAGTTAAACATGTACAATATTTACATGAAGCCGGCAAATGAATGCTTATTTATAGGGAAATGATACCATCAAATAATTCCAACAGTCCGCCGCCCATTCCGCCAAGGCAATTTCAGCAGCCGTCTCAGCACAATCAACAGCAACTGTTTGTTGGTCAACAGCCCAATTTTATGCCGCCATTCGGTGCCAACGGCGGCATGTACAACAATTACAATTGGTGCTTATTTTAATTCCCAAAAATTGCCATTTTTAACGGTGCCGTATTCGAAAATTTCATTTTTAGCTACCAGCAGGGCCCTTCCCCATCATTCACGAATCCCTGGCCCGTCGTACAGCCCAAACAAAATTTTCTGATTGCGGCTGAAGGTTTTTAAAACAATATTGTGTTTCTTTTTCGTAATTTTCCTTTTATTTTTGAATCGTCGAGGAATGCCTTCCAAGCGGTCGAATCGGTAGTCAGTGCGCTCGTTTCGGTGGCAAATATGCTCAACACCGCACACAGCGCTGTGTTCAACACTTTTCGTGCTGTTGCGGGCGTTGCTCAACAGTTCAGAAGCTTCAAAATTTATGTAATTTTTTTTTGTCACCCGCAGACAAAGCGATGAGAATTGCGGACTGACATTTTTGGATAACCAACATTTTCATAGCCAGCCAAATTCTACATTCCTTTGTCTCCATCTCTCTTCTTTTGCAGGTGTTTGCTTCCGTTCTCGGGCCCATTTTGAGTTGGTGCCGCTTTCTTTGGCGCCATTTGTTGTCCCTTTTGCGCGTTCGGCCCCGCAATTATGCAAATTCGGAGGCCATTTGGACGACGACCATTCAGCACCAACAGGGGAGCGGAGGTTTGCTGCTAAATAATTAATTCGTTAGTTAATGGTATCCTTCTTCACTCGCAAAAAAATACCTGGGTTTTCCGGTACCGGTATTGGAGTTTTCAACCGGTTCTTAAGATTTTATTAAGATGGGGCGGTGGTATCCTATACATCACTTGTCCCAATTATTACAATACCATCTAATTTCCAAGTAATATATTTGGGGGGAGGGGCTGTGGGTCCGCGCCGCCGTGATAATTTTTTGAGAATTTATTTGTTTTTTTCTTGAGAATTACAACCGGCGGATTTTTCAGCGTCCCTTCGTTTGCCTTCTGCTCCCTCAACCATTGCTTCTTCACTACTCTTTTGGGTGCTCGCCCTCGGCGGCCCTTTGCTTATTTTCAAATGCGTCCTTCGACTCGCCGAAAAAGAGGCCGAGGCGAGCAAATGGACCACGGGGCAGTCGGAACATTACACGGCACAGGCAAAATCTACAATGTTTAACAATTTTATAAATAATTTTAATTTTTAATTGCACTTTCCCCCGTAGGCATTGTTCGACTTTAATGCTGCGAATGCCGGCGAATTGTCCCTTTCGGCCTTCGATGTGCTTCGCGTTGCGCCCAAATCTGCGCAGCCAAATGTCAAAGATTGGCTCTTGGCCAGGTGACTGCTGCCCCTTTTTTGAATTCGAAATTAATTATAATAAATTTTGACAAATTAATTAGATAACAATTATTAAAAACTCCTTTATTATAATTTTGTTTAATCCCGTAAATTTTAAGCACATTTGACGGCTCTAAAGTTGGACTTGTGCCGATCAATTACATAAAATTGACTGGAAAATGTGTGGACAAACAGCCAACTCTTTGAGCATTGAATAAGCACATTTCTTAATAGGAATTTAAGACTTCATGAGCACTTTATTATTATTGTTCATTTGTTCTTTTCCTTGTCACATTTTTTACACGCCTTTCATTTTATAGCTCAAAAGTATTTACAATATAATCCATTCCATAAATACAATATATCAACTTATACAATAAATTCTTTTTTATTTCGAATAATTAAAACTGATAATTATATTTTCAAAAACGATGAGAGAATTTCACAATTTTTGCAAATTAAATTAAAATTATTTTCCTTTGCTTAAAACCCGGGTTTTGTTTTCTGATTACCGTTTTGACTTGAACTCTTCGGCCGCATTTGATGAACACGTTTACACCGTTTCGTCTCATTCGACAGAATTTCGGTGAGTTTTATTTTTGTAGGCAAATTTTTAAATAATTGAATCGCCACTCGCTCCTGCTGATTTACTAATTAACTGTGCTAAGAGGTCACTAAATTTGTCAGATAAATTGGCAGTTGTTTTGACGAATTCGCCCCCGCCGGCAGTGATGTCGTCCCCGGGGGGCATTGCCTTCCCGGCCGATTGGGCCAAAATTTGGAACAGTGCCAACATTCGCTTGTGCACTGACGGCGCGGCAAACCGCTTACTCAATTTGTGCAGGTGGCTGATCGCCAATTTAAAATCATAATCTACGCTTCTTGCATTGCTCTGGGCACAGTGAGAATTGTCTCCGCGTTCCCGACATAATCGTCGGCGATTTTGACTCAATCACTGACGAGACGCGCCAGTATTTCAGCCAGTTTCCTACCTGTGAACAGCGCCATGTGTTGGACCAGGACAGCACCGATTTGACAAAGGCATTCGTCGCGTTGATGGACAAAGTCCCGCAAAGCGCCGGCAAAGTGCGAAATATTTCAATTGGCATTTTATTTTAAGGATCCTCCAACCTGATTAATAAAGGCTTGGCCCACACCCAAAAATAGGATTTTTAAGACACCCTTTAACAGAACACTAACTAATTTGCATCCGGTAATTCCTACAATTTTGTAAATGGGCATAATGCTTCCCACCCCATTGAGAGCTAAATGACTTGACATTTTAATTAGCATTGCAATTTGTCCGGCATTGTTTTGCTCGGCGGTTTCCACGGCCGTTTTGACCACGTACTCGGTGCACTGCATGTTTTGCTGCTACAAATTCAACAATGGCCACAAGTAAAAAGGCTCAACTGATCAGAAATGACTCATTTATCCATTGGTCAAAAGCACTGATCAGTAAAGCTAATGGTTGGTCATTTGCTGATCAGTGATCAGACATTTTAACATTCTTGCATCCAAATGAACCATAATTAAGCCTATTTTTCTTTGCATATCATTTCTGCATAACACTATTTGTACGTACAGGTGCCGTTGTTTGCGATTGACGACGAAAATGTGCTCACTGTGCTGCCAGAGGTAGTCTAAATACGCCAAAAATGATGAAAAAACTAAAATTAAATGGTCGCCCAACCCAATTTAATGGGGAAATGCTCGTCGAATTGGACGCCCAAATGATCACCGGCACTTGCGGTCTTTTTCCCCTCGAGCAAAAGCCGCTACGTCTGACAACAAAAGGGTTCCGATGGAATTTAAGTGCGTTTTTTATTGCCGCGTAATATAATTTTTTATTTGTTAGCTAATGAAAGCATTGCATTCGGCCAATTGGTCTCTTCATCAAATCACATTTTGTGCCCGGAAGGGCTAAGCATTGAAAGTGTTGGCGGCGCTGTCGTATTCACTTTTGAACTCAGAGAGCCAAACACAGTGTTTTGAATGCTCTGCGATCCATTTACGGCATTTCTTTTGGCTTTTGGGAAAATGTTAATCCCGCGTTTTGAACGAATTTTAGCTCCGTCCGATCTCCAAAATTTAAATTTTCATAATTGCAAAAATAATTGAACAAAAATAATCACAAATTCGCTGTTTCTTCAATCATTTTGTAGTCGCAAATTTCGATTGCTCAAAAATTGTCAAACTTTGGTTTTTGTAAACATTTTGAGTTTCATTTTATTTCATCTTCTTCTTTCATCCCTTTGCATTGCGATAAGAAAACGGCCAATTCCGAACAATAAAATGGCCACCAAAATAACAGCTAACATGGCAAGAAAGACACTGAAAATAAATAATTATTGTATTTTATGGCATTAAAAAATCTTTTTGTGAGAAATTTATGTAAATTACGGCACATTGCCCAAGGCTGAAAGTGGAAGCAGCATTCAAATGGATATTCATCACAACATGTCCAATAGTGAATGAAGGAGCCGGTACCGCATCTAAAGATTTGTTTCACGAAAAGATTTGGCATATCCGTTTTGTAGCCAAAATGGTCAAGCCATGCCAAGTGCACTATTCGAGGTCCCTTCCGTATGAAATAACACGAGAATCCCGCGAAGGTTGAGGTTATTCATAACCTCCGATGTTGCTATTGGCTTAGGCAGTGCCGTGCCACTCACATTTCCCCCAAGGCGCCGGCATAGGCCGGAAGTGTGCCGGGAATGCCGGCCACACTGGCGGCACTGAGTGGACACGAAAAGACGGATTGAAAGGCATTGACAAAGGCGGGAAAGACGCCGAGCAGCACAATTGGGAGAAGGCACATGCACATTTTGGGCAGGCTGATCAATGTTAAAAAAATAAATTAGAAAAATGAAAAGCCAAAAAGGGAAAAATGGTCAAAGAATTAAATTGCGTTTTGGAAAAGCAATTAAAAGGAAGAGCACTTTTTGGAATTTGAAAACTAAACAAAAATGGAGACGGCATGGCATATATTATTATCGCTGGAACAATTCCAAAGTGTTGATTGAATTGGCAAGTCGCGCGCCGACCAAAAATGGGAAATTTGGCCATAAACCGCCCAAATTATTGTAATAATCGGCGGATTAAATTTTGTATATTCATAAAATATATCACCAAAATTGGTAGTTGTACAGAAAGAATAAATCGAGAGCATCCAAACTCCACTCAATGCCTCATCAAAATATAATATGTAAAAAGGGCGCAGTTGCGCAATGCACTGACAGACAACAACAATAACCGGAATGGGCCCGGCGGGGATAAATTGGGCAAAAAACCCGCAGGGGAAAGGCACGAGATGAGGGCACAGCGAAAAAAACATGAACAAAATCCATATTATGTACAGTGATTTTTTGGTTAGTTCAGGGATTGTCGAACAATTAAATTAATTAAAATATAATGTTCAAATACATACATTAAAAATATATCATTTTGGGTTTTCATTGATTAAAAAAATGTCAGTTTTATATATTTAAAATGATATAAAATAAATATTTGCAAATTACAATTTACCCAATTTGCTCTTCTGACAATGCGTCAGATTATATATATAATAATCAGTAATTCCAAGTTTACATATTGTACAATTACTTCTTCAATAATAAAAAGTTTTCCCGAATTTATCTGTGATTGGACAATTGTCAAATTAAATTGTTCGATTTGGCCAAGCTTTTTCGAGCATTTTGGACCAATTATTTTGTTCAAATCTATTTCCGACTAAATAATTTATGGACAATTATTGCCTTTGGCTTCTTTCAATGTTCGGCAAAACATTTCCTTTTATGGAAGAAAAAAGGGGCACATTTGTGCCTTTTCATTTTCAATAATATTTAATTTTATTCAAATATTCAATTCAAATCTAAATATTTCTTTATTAAATCGCTCTTTTTTTTCTTTGTTGGGATTGGATGGACCAAAAAAGTCAGCAGTCATTGCCGGGGGCGCCAAATTGGATTTAAAGCATTTCATCAGTCAGTGGGCGTCGAAGTCGTCAACAGCAGACGGACGGAGAGAAGCAAGCACACTTTGGCGGCTTTTCCTTCAGAGGCAACTTCCAATTCATTCCTTTTTCTCTCTAACTTATTATTATTTGAGTAACAATTTTCTTTTCCATTTCCAAGCCATTTAAAATTATTTTGCTTTATTTAATTCATTTTATTTTAAAACACCAAAACCCAAAAAACTTTTGCCAATATTCGTACCATTTCAATTGAATTTAAATAAAATCGAATTTTTGTCTTTTCGAATGAATTCGTTCGTTTGTCCATCCGTATCCTCATCGGCGCTAGGACTTTTCGACAGCGGACTTTTCGACAGAAGGACATTTCGACAGTGGACTTTTCGACAGTGAAGGACATTTCGACAGTGAAGGACTT